>JAUZNJ010030939.1:0-14499 GCA_034780135.1 Jordanella pulchra | reverse complement strand
GTTGATATTTGAAATAACTTTTTTTGCTATCCTTGCTAAAGCTCATTATGAAAGTCACCTGAAGATCACATTATAAACCTATGTCATTGGGACCTACATTTTGAGGGGGGTGATCTGGGCTAAAGCTGTTATTGACCTACCTCATCCATTCATAAAACCGACATAGATGTGTTTTTAGGATTAATACTTTGATTATTGCTAAATTATCCCCCTCTTACCTTCCTTCCAAAAATATTTTCTGAAATTACAGTAAGAACAATTTTATCTCATCATCATCTAATGGCTAAACAGAGCTGGCCTGGCTTCCTTTGTTTTTTTTATATGAATCTCTGCATACCTCCAATAATGTTATAGAGTTTTCTGTTAAACACTGATAGTAACCCTAATTACCAAATCACTGAAGAAAACAGGAACCTGTGTGCTCTGTCAGCTGTTCTCTTTGTAGCTATGTACAAACCCTTGAGGATTACAGGTGACCTCTTCCTCAAAAGTAACACTGAACACTGCCTAATAAGCCGGCTCCACACACAGAGAAAAGAATAGACACAGACTGACATATCATACACCCTAATACATAAATGACATTGGAATTAATGAATAGCATACCAGATGTACCACTATTCCAATTACTTTAGAAGTGGTGAAGCTCTGTATTATAAACAATATTAACACTAATGTCTAGTCAACCTTTGAGTTTCTTTTCTATATTGAAACTGATAAAGCTCGACTGTATAAGAGAGCAAGTAAATGTGTATAAATCATGATTCTAATAGAGCTTACTATATCGTACAGCTTTCACTCTGTTGTTTATGTCCGTCTGCATAAGTTTGTCAGTCAATTTTTTGGAATTTAATCCCTATAGTGGTTAAAAACAGTTCAGGGAAAATATATAATTTTTGGCATTTACTTGAGGAAATGTTTAGGAAAGTTAGATTAATGAATTAATATAAAACACTTGCTTTCACTAATTGTCTATAACTCTTTTCCTCCATGGAACGATAGCAGTAATGAATAAAAGCAAAGTAGATTTAAAAAGCTCTGCAGCACTGGTTACATTAGTGTCGTGTTAGTCATTAATAAAAACACTATCATTAACTAATTTGTTATTTTCTAAGTTCAGTTAAAGCATCACTAAGTAATTTTTTAGTCATGCTTCCCCTATGGTACCTTTTGAAAACACAGGGTTGTAAACACTGACAACTTTCCAGGACTACACAGCACCACACAGCTGCAACACTCCCTTCTAAGTGTTGGGTGCTGGAGTGTTTTGCCTTCTTAGGAGGTTTTGTCCACCAGGGGGAGCCAGGAGGAAGCTTCTAGAGGAGGGTGGTCCCCGCACACCTGTGCTTTATCAGCCTGATCACAACCAGCATTAGAAGACCAGGGAGCCAGTTCTCCGGCGCCGGAGTGTCAAACCAGTATTGTTATCCTGAGCCCCTCAGAGTTTCTATTCGTGAGAAACCCCTTCGTGCTGAAAATCTTAAGTAAGATTTCTTTCTCCACTTCCTTCACAGAGATCTCCTGTGGAGCCCGATCCGCGGTTGACGTAAGGTCCGGTTATCTGCTCGCCCTCCGACGACTTCCATCCTCAGAACCGTTCATCCTCCTGCCAGCCCATCCAGGACTGCTCTCCTCTCCAGTGCAGATCCAGCCTCCAGCACCCAACTCTCTCCTTCTTCAGCTCGCTGACTCACTGAAATACCAGAGAATATCTGAGAACTCAACCTCATCTCTGTACATCTGCTTCAAATAAATCAACTAACCTGACTTCTTCTTTCTCCTGCTGGTGTTCTGCATGTGGGTTAGACGATTGCCCCCCAACATGACACTAAGCAGCTAGAAGAAGCAGATTACTACCAAATGTATGAAGAGGTAGGTAGTATTTTACACTACTATTATGTGGGATTCAACAGCACCTCTTCAACCTTAGTCTGACCCCTGAGACAGTTCCAGTGATGTGGATGACCTCCTGCCTTGTTCCGGTAGCAAAGGAGACTCAGCCAACAGTCCACAGTGACTATAGAGCTGTTGCCCTACAGCAGCTATCAGGACTCCCTGCAGTTCGCTTATTTTTGTGGAGTTGAAGTTGACGATGCCAAGATACAGCTGCTTCTACAAACCCACTGTCATTTAGACAAGCCAGACAGCAATGTGAGGATCATGTTCTTTGATTTCTCCAGTGCATTTAACACAATTCAGACTGGCTCACCTTGTGAGAAACTCCAGAACACTTAAGTGGAGGCATCGGCCATTGCCTGGATCAAAGACTACCAGACAAACAGACCACAGTTTGTTAGAATTCTGCAGGGGAACAAGGTTATGCAGTAGATCTGGATCCCAGATGTTGTATGGTGTTAATGTTTTTTTAAACAACTGAGAAAATTACACTTGACCAAATATTGATCAGTGTAATGTCCAATATTTTTGAATAGACAGTCTTTATCAACCAAATCCACAAAACAAACAATTTAGTCACAGTACTTATCTTTTTTAATGAAACTGTATTCATTAGGGAATTGGAATTAGTATAATTTACAGGACTGTATTCAGTTATCCCAAGTAGTTATACACTTTTAAAAAACATCCTTTTCTCTTTAAGTCCAAGTCCACAGTATCCAGGGCTTACTCTAGTTCTTCATTTGTTGTTCTAAAATACCTATAGTGTTATAAAGATGTCCTCTCTCCTTTATTTGTCTACTGTCCAAAAATGCATTTTTACCCCATATATTTTGCAGCTGTACTGGAGTGTGTCCTTGTTTCTCAATTCATGTATTTTTCCTCTCAAGTCAAGGGTAATCTTCCAGAGGGCCATCTCTGACACATTACTTGTTTAAAATAAATCAAATAAAAAAAAACAGAAATGACTTTAAGGTTATCAGCTTGATACAGTTGGGGCATTTGACAAGTGCCTCTGGCAAAGTTTGCTTGCGTTTCTGACACTTTAGAGAATCAACTCTATAAGCAGCATAGAAAATAGTGAAGGATTGACCAATAAATGTGTTTATATGAGAGAGAAGTGGATAGCTTGTAGTCCATCTATAGTATGGGGAAAGACACCAAGGAAAAGAGTGATGGTAATAACTTGTACACTTAGGAGAAGAAAGCTGGAAAATAGGAAAAATAATTTAAATTTTATACATTATAAACATAATAAATATTTATCATTCAGTAAACCTCTGGAGAAGAATGTTTGAGGTGAAGACTTCAGCAGCAGTGTATGTACTGTGAAATTCTCAGAAACTTGAATTGGCTTTGTTTACACTAACCTCAAGGCTATGATTATCTACGTTGTGCATCTTTTAGTCCAGCAGTTTTTGCTTCAGCCCAACCTATTGATATACATAAATACAGCTCTCTGTATATTGCCAGTTTCTTTAGAAATGATCTATTGTCACTTTGCTATCTCTTTGTGGAGAGTACCAGATGACTACCTGCTAGACAACGGTCAAAGGAGCAGTCCTCCACAAGACTGTGATCATAATGACATAGCATCCATGTTATTTTTTCTGACTAGTCCATTCTGATATTTTATTTTTCTGATCAACAGAAATTTTGTAATTTATCAGCAGTAATCCCTAGCTATTAAAACTAACAGAAATAACATTTTTAAATATATCACCCTGTGTAATGAATCCAAGAAAATACATTTTAATATTTGATTATATTAAAATTCCACATATATTGATGTTTAAACTTATTATAATGCAGGATATGGATAAGAGTGGGCTGCATGGTGACGCAGTTTGTAGCACTGTTGCCTTTAAGCAAAAAGGTCTTGGAGTTTGCATGTTCTCCCTGATGATGTGTGGGTTCTTTCCAGGTACTACTCAAACAGTTCAAAAACAGGGCTATTAGATCAATTAATTTCTCTAAAATTGGTCATAAGTGTCTGTGCTTGGTTGTATGTCTCTGTGTTACCCTGATATAGACTGGCACCTGTCCAGGATGTACCCTGTCATTCACCTACAGACTTTTGGAGACAGACACCAGGCCCACCATGACCTTGACAGATAAGTGGAAGAAGATGGATGGATAACAGTTATTATCTACATTGACATACATTACAAGGATATGTAATTTGTTAGGGCTGGAGGAAGGCAGTTGGTATGGTAAAATACTGTGCTGCCTATTGAGACAATGTTTGAAATAGTTATTATTCAAGAATGGTCTCAGTAATGGAACGGTCTACAATGGGGTTAACACATTTTCTACTGACAATACATGAGGCATTGAACTGCTCCCTGCGGGGCAACATGCATCTTCTGTCTGAGAGTCTTACAGAAGACCAGCTAAGCTTTTTAATTTAGAAATAGTTTTATTTATAAAAAGAGTTTAGACAGAAGAGTGAATGTAATATAATAGGTAATGACATGCATTACAATTGTGATTTAAATTTAAAATGTTGCAAAAAATACGCATCAGTGTGGTAGATCAAGCTTAAAACATAATCTGAATGGCAAAAAAATGGAATAATAATACAACAGCACTGAAAAAGGAAAAACTGTGCTGGTGTTAATCAAAAGGAATCACAAACACAAAACTACACAAAAAATCTGTTGTAACATGTTGTGAAAACCTCCTTTTTCATGGTATATGAGTTTTTATGTTTCTAAGAAAAGCTATGACATCTGATACCTAACTGAATCTTATACTGTGTCATAGTGACCGTAATAGCTAAAACACCCAAAATCTCTTCAGTATTATTGTTACAGATACATCAAACACAGCATTGGTTACCAGCTTTACCTTATTTCAGAAATCCAGTATATTAAAACATCAAATCAAAGCCAGATGTTTATTATTCTGTAGCTAGGAATAATTCCATAATAGTCATGTACATTTGAAGGAATGGCATAAAGTTTGGTTTTCATTATATTAGTTAAGTTTCTTAACTGTCAAGACTTGCCCTTTTTAGCAAATCTAGAAAAAAATTGGGAAGGCTTGACCTTAACTGTATTCTTATAAGCTTTTTTACTTTCTTTTCACTATAGAGTTCCAGGAAAGCTTCAAGGCACAAGTGATAAATAACTTGTACCCCACCCACATTAACCCCCAACTCCCACCCCAAATACAGCCCTCGACATATGCCCATAATGCCAATATAAAAAAGAAATATATGTTTGTGACTAATTCACATACATTTGTAATTAAACGTAGTGACAGCAATTCAGACACTGTTAAAATAAATTTTAAATGATAAATGTTTGGTTTCTTGTAGCTTTTCTGTGAATCTAATGCTGAATGACTGGCCAAGGGTGAAGAGGCAGCCCAGAAGAAGTTGCCAGGTTCCCAACCTCTGTTTAAGCATAAAACTTTCTGTCAGTGCTAATTGATTTGTTTCAGTAAAATCTTGTTTGACCTCCAGCAAAAAATAAAAATAAGAATAGAAGTTCATCTTGAACTAATGTCATTTGTGAGGCTATTGTGTGGTCACATCAGTGTAAGTATTTGGAATTTCTAGCAGGAAATTGCTTAAGTTTGGGGTTTTTGGAAAAATGACAATTTTCATGATACAGTCCCTAAAATTGGGCACCGAAAGTAGCTGAAAACTTGGTAATTTCCTCTGTGTTTGCTGATGGGAGAAAAAGAAGTCAGAGAGAGATTCTCCACAAAGTAGGTCAACTTCAATAAATCATAGAGGCTTAAAAAGGGATTTTTAATTTGTTCATCTCAAGGCAACACATGAGTAGAGCAAATTCTTTCATTAGTGATGACTGTCCTGTCAAAGACTGTCTGTGACCAGTTTAATAATTTTGATATACCTCCTAGTTTAGATTCTCTCGTTTTCTTCTGAAAATAGAAACCAATAAAGTTAATTCATTCAAATGTGTAAAGAATTTGCAACAGTAAGCTAAGGATTTATCATTGTCACAACAACTATAATACTTTTGTTTTCTTTACTCGTTATATTATTCAAGAAGAACATATGTAAGACTGATATCAAATAGTAAGCTCTCTTTTTTTTTTTACTAATTGTACAACTTTCATAAAAACCAAATTGGACAGTAAATTATAAATTTCCACTGCAGTATCTTACAAAAAATAAGCTTACAACCAAACAGGTTACTGATGTTGGAGGATGTTATGAGGACTCTAACAGACAGTGTTATGCAAGTAATTACTCTTGTGACTTTGTATCATT
Source organism: Jordanella pulchra (assembly GCA_034780135.1). Taxonomy (NCBI): domain Eukaryota; kingdom Metazoa; phylum Chordata; class Actinopteri; order Cyprinodontiformes; family Cyprinodontidae; genus Jordanella; species Jordanella pulchra. Next base: position 8,357 of record JAUZNJ010030939.1, on the reverse strand, counting down.
TATTTTTTAATGAATCCACAAAACTTTCCATTGAAAATACAAGAATTTATTAACAATAATCTGAACTAATTAGCTATTCTTTACAGGCAAGTGAAAGTGGTTGAAAATATTATCAATGCCCAAATTTTAAAGAGCATCTTACTCATTATTAATAATAACATTATCATGGCATACACATATAGAGCCCCAGGGCGAGCATTTTTGGGGCACTTAAGGCAGGTCAGCTTGATTACTTTGCCCTTGATTCTTGTGCCCACCTCTGGGTGCCGGGATGCATATTGACATTTAGAGCTATAGTTGTGAGATGGGAGCACCTTACCCTTCCCACTGTTTGAAATACACAGAAGGCCAATACGCAACAAAGCCATATAAGAGCAGAAGGGGAGCAGGCATGGGGTCTCTTCACACCTTTGTCTCTGTGTTTTGCCTGGGGGGTGGGTTGGCTCTTTTGATGTCAGGAGTTGATCGGGGCTTGTCTAGTGTTTAGCTCCTAGGACCGTCTAGCCCTAAAGTCTCATCTCTAGGCTTTGGGTTTTGTCTGGTGCCTGCGCTCTGACGACTGGCATGCTCTGCTTGGCCTGAGGGGGCTGGCTGCCCATATTGCAGGTACCTGGTAGACATGGGTATGAGAAGCTAAGAGAAAAAAGGTGCAAAAGAGCTTACAAGTGGACGCAGCAAAATGTACCAAAATTGTTTTGGGCCACGAGTGCTATAGTTGGATTCAGAAGAGAACCAGAAAGAGAAGAGATGTAGTTTGAGCGTAAAATAAATTGCTTTCACGAAATACAAATATTAGTCCACAAAATACTAATTTGTCCACATGCCACACTTGTGGCACAGCGCCCTCTTGTAGGCTTTTGCACCTTATTTTGTCTACGCTTCTCTGTGCCAACCCACTTTCCCGTCATTGCTTTTCTTTTGACCTTTTTCCACAATTTCCACTGTTTCTTTCCACAGGAGGAAATGCAGAGACCTCTCTTAACTCTGGTCACCTAAAAAGGCCTAATCTGATCATCTTGATCCCAACTATGAGTAAAAAAGTGCTGCTGAGTCAATATTAATTTTTAAATGCTTTTATTTGTACATTTAACAGTTGTAAAAAGATATCAGCAGTTTCTAATAACAACCTAAATGACTCTAACTTTCAACCAATTGGACAGTTAAATAACTGTAAAAAAATAATTATAAAACATATGGTCATTTAGTCTATAAATTAGTAGCAAAAAGGGGGTTTATTTTTTATATAGGCTACAGTTTTATGTACAGTATATATAGATATATATATCTATATATAGAGAGAGAGAATAAAGTTAATAAAGTATGGTGGTCTTGCCTGGAGATCATAGTAAACAGGAGCTACTGTGATACCCATAACACCACTTTTCATTGATTCAGTGGAAAACTAACAGCTTCTGAGTTGAGCAGAGTGAGGAAGAACCAAGTGGGTACTGGGGAAAGGGGGCATATACATTTGATTTAGGGGTCTAAAACTCAACACATCAGCCGGATTCTTGAAGGATGACCTTAAAGCACAAGACTAAAAGGGTTTTAAAAAAATACCAAACAGGTGTTTTTGCTCTAGCAGACCTCCTCTTTACATTCTAATTTATGGTCATGAACTTTATTGCATTGCTCTGATTTTACTGCTCTTACAGAAGTGGTGCTTCAAACCACTCCTGTTCTGCATTAGCTTGGGTAATATGACACCCAGGAAAGTTACCTGAGCCAGTGAAAGATGAGGGTGTCAATATTGACTTCCAAAAAGTAGCCTCTGCACTATTAGCGGTAATGTTTCCAATCTGTATTCGCCAGCACATTATCACTCTGAGCTCAAATTTCTCATACAGTCATTCCCCAGGCGAGAGGAGATCAAATCCCACTTTGGCAGTGATGGATTGCACAGAAGATGCTTACATATTTCCTCACTAATGACTAAACAGATCTAAACTAATATATGAATTATTAACTTATAACTGGATAATTGTTATACTGGTCCCAATTTCTAACATTACTATCCTTTTTTTCTTTGTTTGGTTCACAATTTTTGTCCAGTACTATCCTGGTCTGCATTTGGGTTCAAGGTAATCAGCTTTTTCCTCTGGCTTCTGAGCTGTGAAGGCCTGTAGGATAAGAAGATATACATTATGGCTTTATGCAAGCAAACCAGAGTGTACTGATATTAGCTGAACCCTGCGATGAAAGTTTAGCTTCCCTAAAGTAATTAGGAATCAAATACCGCTGAATCAACTAAGTTTTTTAAGTACAGTCAAGGTTTGCCAAGAAAGCTGCAGAGAAACACTTTGATGTAGGATTTTCTCTCTTCTCATGTAAAATCTGTCAGAATTAGCAATTCTACCTTAATATTGGGGGGGTTGAAAGCTCATGGCATAAAGGACAATGCGGTGGAATTTCACCTAGATTAAATAAAGCAACTAATGACAGGTATAAATGCCAAAACAAATCCAAGAATGCCCTTTAAAGCTGCTGACTTTACCCTAAAAACTGCATCATCTGGGCATAGAAACCAAGAATGTGAAGAATAATGGTATTTGTAAATCTTCCCCTATCCTTCTGTACTATAAATTTAATGTCTCATTTATAAAGGTCTATCGCTACTGCTAGTTGCAATTAGGTCCATTATAATTTTTGACGGGCTAATTACCCTGCTGCAGTAGCCGGTGACTAATGGCCAATGGGTAGCAGGTGTATCTAAACAGAGCCCATGGAAGGATCTATCTGTGTAGTGTCCTGCAGGTAGAATTTTCCATTTATTAGATTATCTCTACTGACCAAAATCAACCAATCGGCTCCCCACTTCAAAACCAAATTGTTAGATTTTAGTATAATTGTTCTTATTTCTATAATGCAAACAGTTTGTAGCTTATTGATAGTTTTAAGAGCACCTGCAGTTCAGGATTTTTTTTGTTAAGTAATGATTTGGCACTTTTGTACACTTGGTTCATTAGTTTTTATCTTACTTTGTAGCAGAAAGTTGAGTTCTCACTCTAGCAGTAGTTTCTCTGTTATTTTAGATAAACAATTCTAAAAGAACCCAGTGTTTCACTGGAGCTTCATTCTGCTGTTTGACTTCCTTTTGTAACCCTTTTTGTGAGAGTGCTATCTGACAGAGATAAAACTAATAAAACAGCAGCTGCATGTGCACAGAATTACACCTGCTACTTAGACCACATAGAGAGAAGTGTATATTGGTAAACAGACTACTCTGCAGCATAATGTCCTTCATTCGTTCCTTGAAAGGCTTTCTAAAAGGATCACATCAAGTAAATGTAAAAAGGAGCAAAGAGAGAGGGGCAGTGCAAAAGGGTCTTGGACGATGAAGTAAAAAAGCAGACAAAGGAAGAGAAAACTGAAAATTGGATATAAAAGTTATTACCATTTTCATGTATTTTTGTGCAGTTGGGCTCTCTCTCTTTGTCTCATTCTCTTTTGCTCCCCGTGTCAGTTCTGACAAAGGGACAATAATCTGAGAGGGTAGTGTGCATGGCGCCGCAGGAAAACATATCCTTGGTAGCTTACCTTTGTGCACGTAAACAGACATGTTCATACCTTCAAAGAAATCAAACACACCACTGGCAGCGAGTCAGGTTAATTGAAGAAACAGAGCAGGTTATTTACTCGCAGCACCATCTTGTACCTGCAACACAATCTTTTACCCCTTTTTTAGCACTTTGAAATACTGGTCTTGTAGATTGCAACATTTTTCCCAAAACAAATATATCTAACTGTCATTGTATGTAGAACAAAAATTAAAAGTAATTTTCAACACAAAGGGGTTTCATTTGACAGAGTGAGCGGTACTGTGGATGTTTAGTTTTGGAGAAAAAATCTGAAAACATAAAAGGCTGGCTTTTGTAGGCTGTTTTTGCCCAACTCCGTTGTATACATCTTTTGTGAGACTAGGATAAGTTGTTTGTAATTATGATTTATATGCTACAGTAAATATTTGAGATACCAAGAAAAATGAAACGTTTTTAAAATTGTTGTTGCCATCTTCCCAGATTTTCCTCTTCCCAGACAACCCCTCCAGATCTTCTAGGGAAGCCTGAGGTGTTCCAGGGCAAGCCAAAAAAGAAAAAGTCCTTCCAGTGTGCCCTGGGCAATCCCCTGAGCCTCTTCTAAATGGGATGTGCTTGAAACACCTCCCAGGGGAGTGTCACGCCTGCAAATGTAATATTGCTCCCAAACGTAATTAACATATGCAGCTTCTAATGTAATACTCCAACAAGCGTTATACACAAACATAATATTTCTATTTTTCATAATATTTCTAATGTAACACCTGTTGCCTACTACAAATGATTTCCCACAATCATAATAACTTTTACGTTTACATCTCAAAGATGTAATGATGCAATAAATATTTGTAACTGTGTCAGTTATTGGATTGTTGTTACCTGGGATTGAGGCAAGTTACATGGCTCATTAAAAGGATCCGATAACAACAGCAGTTTCCAAATTTCCAATATTTTTTTTAAATATTGTCATGATTTTTTTTAATATTGTCATGATCCTGGGTTCCCTCTGCCTCCTTTGTGGGCTCTTTCTCTGTTGCCTAGTCCTCTCTCTCCACTAGATGGCACCAAGTCCCGGTTGGAGCGTGGTTCGGCGTTTCCACACAGCTGCATCCTATCTAGCTTCATCAGACACTGTATAAGAAGAGGTTCCTGCCAGATCATCAGTGCCGAGTGTTTTGCCTGAGTGCTTCAGTGACCGTCTGAATCACCAGATCTCTACCGTCTTGTTATCTCCAAGTTCCCTTCGTGACGCCATGGAAGATACCCACTGGTTGCCCAAGCTCCTGGATTCACTTTCCTTGTTGCCTTCCACCGTTCAAGGGTTCAACTCCCCACTGGCAGTCAAAATCTCTTCTGGCTCTCCGTCTGGTCTTTGTCGGCCTGTCCGCTCCTCACAGCGCTTCCCCTCTGGTTCTTGGATCAAGAGAGAGACTCTGAACCCGGATCATACACAACCCCTCACGGAGACACTCCTCATCTGCAACCGTAAGCGAACAAACTCTATCACTCATTCAGCACTGTCAGCTCACACGGACCTTGAACTCACCGCTCTGTTTCCTCCCTCAGTGATTGCGGCTTTTCAACACCTGCCGCTTGACTTTGGCCTAGTTCCGTGGCATCTCGCCAACCCATCAGTACTTCTAATAAAATAACTTCATCTGATTACTCTCTCCTGTCGTGGTGTTCTGCATGTGGGCTAAACAATTCAAACCCATCATGACAGAACACTCGGCCAAACAGATTAGCCCTGCGGACACCATTCAGAGGGCGTTGTCAGAACAGCAAACTCTCCTGCAAACACATGATCAGGCTCTAAGGGAATTCAGCCGAATTCAAGCCGACACCAACCATCAACTGAATGAACTCACCCATTTTCTCTGGGGTGCGGATCCCCCTGTTCAGCCTCTCGTCCCACCGGTTGCTCCCGAACCGGTGGCTCCGGTCGGGTTTTCGGATGTTCGTCACCCTCCCCCGGAAAGATTCTCAGGTGAGCCCAGCAAGTGTAATGGTTTCCTCTTGCAAGTCTCCATTATATTTAATCACGCTCCTAGTAGTTTCCCTCATGATAACGCTAAAATAGCCTATGTCCTCTCACTTCTTTCTGGTCGAGCGTTATCCTGGGCAGAAGCATTTTACCATGCTTTAAATGAGGAAAGCCTGTCGTGGTGTTCTGCATGTGGGCTAAACAATTCAAACCCGTCATGAAAATATATACGTTATTTGGTTTGCTTACTGTTGGAAGATAGTTCAGAATCCTGGAGGGGGAGTACGTGTTGTCCGGGGAAAACTGAATCTCTTTGTGGCTCAGAGCTTCGGAGTGGTGCGGCAGGGGAGCGGACAAGTTGGCTCGGAGTAGTCGTTGACACAGAGGAGTTCCAGACTGCCAGACGTGGGAACCATGAGGAAGTTTCAAACAACGAGGAAGATGAATCTTGGAACACGGGCGACCAGTGGGTATTATCCACGGCGTCACGAGGAAGATCTTCAGGAGGCAAACAGATAGCCAGGATCTGACTGGTGAGTCCAGGAACACGGCGGAACTCCTGAAGGCAACGAGGAAACAGAGGAACTGGTAAGTTCAAGACAACGAGGAACAAATCACAGAGACACGCTCAGGAGGCTTAATGATACCATTACTGGCAAACACTCGGCGGGGATGATCAGGCAGGAAACTCCTCTTATGCTCCAGCTAATGAGCCCTGATGGAATTCAGCTGTGAAGCCAACGCCGCACCACACCACTGCCGAGACCTGGTGCCACCTGGTGGAGGAAGGAAGAACAAGGCACGCAGGAACAGAACCACACAGAGGCGGAGCCCCCGGATCATGACACTGACAGTTTTATGAGGCTCAAGAATGACAAAAAAAAAACATTTAAACAGCACCTTAGACATTTTTTGAGACTTAGGCCTGTATTTTGTATATATACAAATATATACTATATTTTAACCCACAAAGAACTGTTATAGTGACAGCTAATACGTAATACATGTAATGTGTCTTCACTTGCTTATAAAGACGCAAAATATTACAAAAAGTAAATGTAGGGATGTCTGAAAATGTTTTAAGAATTTATGAGAATCATTGCAACACTGACCCCAAAAAACTTTGAGCATACATTTCCACAGATGTAAAACGTTGCTTTGGCTTCCCAGCAAAAAGAAAAAAAAAAGACCTAATCTTTGTATTTCTAAATATTTGATATTGTTCTTGTCTGCACTGATCAGAGCAAACCTGTCTGAACAGAGCAAAAAAAAAAATGAAAACACATGCAGCATCATGTAGTGAAGCGGTACGTCTTAGGCTGTGTGTTTGCTGGATAGCAGGGCTGTTACAAACCTGTGTGAGTTTCACACGAATGCTCAGTGCAGCTGCTCCTCAAAAAATTGTATATGCAACTTGAAACTGTCAGATCTGTCAGTGAATGAGTCATGTGATCCCAGGTAAAAGTTGTTGCTGGGTAACAAAACAGATATCACACTTATTTGATCAGACTTATTTTTGCTTCTTTGATATAGGAGAGCGGTAAATGTGGCCTTGTCTTCAAAATAACTCCCTGACTTCTTAGTCTGCTGGTCCAAGGTGATTTACAATCAAATTCCAAAAGACTGAGAGATTGTATAGAGGTTTAGTACGTATTTTATCTATGTGATACCCAGTGTTGCTTTAAATTGTGTATTTATTTGCCAGAAGAACTATCAATTTAAACTGAAGTTCAAATGTCAGAAATCTGAACTCATGACTTTTTTGTTTTTTGTTTATTTTTAAACATCAATCCAGTAGGTTAAGAGAAGAACTAATAGGCTGTGATGTTTTTATTATATTGAAAAACAAAACTCAAACCTTATTTAAAATAAACAGGATAACTACAGTATAGTAATTGCTGAAGAAACTGTTTTTTTTGGTAAAAAAAAAATAAATAAATAAAATATGTATGATAGCACCAGAATGTAAGCGCATGTTCTGAGATATCTGAGATGTCCAGCAGAAAGATCATTTAGCAGACAATGATGCCTACACTATGTATTGCATTTCCTCCCTTTTTTCTTTTGCCAATGACAGAGAGTGCACAGATACTTTAGTGGACTGAAAACTAAACATTGTCCACACCATGTAAGAGCTGCTATGGCAGCATGTTTTCAAAAAAATATTTAGCTTCATATCTTTAGATGGACAGTAAACACATTGTAAGGTTTCACTTGCCACAGGCAATATTGGAGACACATCTGTGGTGCCTTAATACAGCAAAAGCATTGCAAAACATTCTTTGCATGTTAAAGAAAAAAGAAGAAATCCCTACTGGAGGTTTCTGTTTGAGCTGGTCACTGCAGGGACAAAGATCTTCAGCGTGGGGCTTTTGAAAACCGTGCTGAAGCTGGAAGTGTTTTTCATCTTCAAGCAGAGATTAAGCTTTAGGAGACTCAACCATGATGCCTCAAAGGAGCCCAAGATTTTGTCAACAAAAGTAGCACGAAAAATAGGCTTTCCTGTCAAATCCATTTTTACCCTTCAGGTATCCTCTGGTTTATTGTTGGCACTTGACAGAAGTATAAGGCTGAATATTAATAAATTTTTCATGAAAAATATGCTGTAAAACCACATATGGCAGTACTGTGTTTATAGTTGTATACAGTTCCTTTCAAAAGTTTTAATACCCCTGAATTTGTTTTACATCATGACATATTATCGCTACAAAATCCTTTGCATTTTTTCTTAATATTGTATTGAAAAATGTCTTTTCTTATGTACAGTCCTGCTCACCATTATTGGCACCCCTTCATGTTTTGCATAGCTGAGTGAATATTTTCTGAAGGAAATTCAT
>JAUZNJ010030938.1:0-14500 GCA_034780135.1 Jordanella pulchra | reverse complement strand
TGATCCTTAGATTGATGAAATTCAGCTGTTTTCCATCTGCTGGACAAAGTTTGTTTTGTTTCCTCTTTCCCTCTTTTGCCCGCGCTGACCGCCCACTAGTGGTGACGCTGCTGCAGACTAAGCGGTTCGCTGTCCAGAACCAGCTATTGCTATTGCTCAAGCTTGTGTAATCGAAAACCGCGCAACCCGTGCTGAAACAGGTTCCGGCACCAGAACCGGCACGGAGCTGCTGCAATGGAAAAGCCCCCTTAGTTTTACATATAAAGACTAGTGGTGTTTGATTAAGAAAATTGCAATAAAGTAAACTATTGTCTAACAAAGAGACATGAGAAAATATATACCTATAACATTACATTTTACATTTAATATCTCACTGACTGCTGTCTGTTACTGCGAATACACTGACTGCTTATGAATACTTAAAACAATTCCACCGTATAAAATGGTAAAGATATAAGGGATATTAAAATTGTCTTTAAATCCTTGACCATTAATTATGACTAGTAATTGAAAGTTTTCCATAAATCACCACTTTTTTCGCTAAACTGGTAATATTTTACATGAGCATTTTCACATGGGTGCATTTAAATCAGCAGTAATGAATTACCATTCATTAAACACAGCCAAATGCTCTCATTTTTATGAAGCACTTGGTCCGATCATATAAACGAATAGCTGCTACAAACACATTTCAAAGAGTACTTTCCAGTGTTGATTCCCTGTGTTTTCTGCAACAAGCGTATCAACATCAAATTTGCGTATTCCCATTATAGAAAGGTTGTCGTTATAAATAGGACTGTATGTTTTCCAATTTTAGCATTAGGGATTAACTCTCTGCCATTTCAAACAAAGCATTTTTATTGTGTACTCTCTTTCAATCTGGATAGACTCACACAGAAAAAGACAGCGGTTAAATGATTTTAAGATACGAGTCTTTGCGCTCGGACCCAGCAGAAGACATGAGCTGAGGATCACCAGGGGCAGGTGATCAGATCTGGGTAGTCTTCCTCCGGGTCAGGATACTGGTGGCAGAGCGGAGCTTTGGGATGCAGGGATAAAGACCTGGTAGTGTGTCCATCAAGATGGAAGAGGAGATGGGTAGGAGGTGAGTCGAGCGCAGCAGATGAGCGGGAAGATCTGAAATGTCTTTGGCTTTATAATTGGACCCGAAGAACGACGATTGGCCTGCGCGGAGCAGCTTGCTCGTCCTGATTGGCCGCGGTTTGGGCGTGGTGAGTGGTTAATGAGGATCAGCTGTGTTCCGTCTCACAACTTAAATTTTCTGTGGGTCTATGTATTTGATTCAATTTAAGTCACTTTATTTACATAGGGCTAATTCACAACACATTTCACCTCAAGGCCTTTTACAGAGACAATGCAATCAGATCATATTTTCAAATTGATTGATTCAAAAATTTTTAATCGAAGGAAACCCAGCTGATTGCATTGACTTTACAGGATTCACTCATCCTGGATGAGCATGTGGCAACAGTAGGCACCTTTTTTACATGTATTACATTGTTCACTCTATCACAATCCCTCCCACATGAATGCAGCAATATTGGAGAGGAAAAACTCCTTTTTAACAGGAAGAAAGCTCCAAGAGAATCAGGTTCAGCATTAGTGACTAACTCCTGACTCAAGGAGTAAGAAGCAGACATTCAAGAGGAACTTAGAGAATACAGATAGAACGAGGCAGAATGATGAAAAGTGGCCCCTTTGTCCTCCAGCAGTCTGAACATGTAGCAGCATAACTATAGGGATACCATTAGCCACTGTAACTATAAGCTTTATAAAAAAGGAAAGTTTAAGCCTATCCTTGAAAGAAGACAGGGTGTTTGCCTTGCAAAGTGCAAAGTGCTCTGTTAGGAACATAAGGAACAATCAGATCTCTGATAAAAGATGGGGCTTGGTTATCTAGAATGTTATATATAAGAAGAAGGATTTGAAATTATATTCTTAATTAGGCTAAAATAGGAGAAACTATTATGCTTTTTTTATTATTTTCATCAGAAGTCTGGATCAGGTGAAGGCTTTTAGCTACAGTTTTTGGACTTCCTGATAGTAAAAATTACAATAGTCCAGCCCTGAAGTAACAAATGCATGGACAAGTTTCAAAGCATCACCCCTGGACAGGATATTTCCATTTTTTGCTCTGAAGCTCTGTTGTTTGACCTAATGACTCCTAACTTTTTTCTAAGTAAAGTAAGTGAAACATTGAAGATTTCATTTGTTATGGTCCAGAACAATTCCTCAATCGTATCTCTTATAAATAATTTGGTTATCCAATTTTGAAAATTAAATACAATATAAGTTCATATTGTGCGATTCGAATAAATTATGCTTATTTTTTTCATGAAATGATTGAATATTTTTATCACTTCCTTAACCAAAGGAAAATCACACTATATTGATCATTTCATACTAAACTGAGCAGCAACTTATTACAGGGAACAGTATGTTCCTCAGTTTAGTAAACAAGGTGTTTTTCTGTGATGAGGTTGTCATGGTAGATAAGTTTACGGAGCCAAAGAGATCACCTGCTGTTCCAACTTTCCTCATTATGCAATATAGCTTCTGAATTCATTCCCCTTTTCTAAAACTATTGGATGACTAGATGATAAAAATAGATGATGATTCAGTTAAAGTTGTTTTGTTTATTAGAATGTGAGGGATCCACCTTTTACTCTGTTAGGGTTGGTCATCTTCAGAAATTTGGGCAGAGCTCATAATTATAATAGCTTTTGTTTGTCCTTTGTTCATGTAAATTACGCATTATTACAAAACTTATATGAAAATTGAATATTTCACATTCTTACTACTGTCTGGTTCCTGAGTCATCATTATTTTAGTGGCTTTTGCATCAGGTGATTAAACATCAGCTCTATGTTTTTTTTGTCCTCCCAGAAGCAGTGGCCTCCCCTCTTTCTTTCTTACTGACGCATTGTTTACTGATGTAAAGATTGTCTTTGTTACCACACACACTCAGGCTGAAAGGCTGCCAGTTATTCCCATAATATCACATCATGCCAGATTATATCTTCAAGATTTGTTTGTAGCTCTGTTTCATTTCACAGACGTCATTTGCATCCTCCCACTCCTCAGGTCGAACCCACAGCTAGCACGCACATCTCATTCCAAAACCTGGTATGTTACTGTGCATCTTATTTTGCCTGTGACTGATTGACTGGCTGAACTTTTTGCCTGCATTAATGTTTCTCTTTTTCCACACTTACCAACACCAACCCAACCAGAATAAATAAATGAGGAACAAGCAGGCCCACTTTGCCTTCCCTTGTCCTGTGTCAAACACAGGAAAATGCTCCTCTATTACTACCTCTTTGTTGCTGAGTTCTATTGTGTTTTAGTCCATACTTCTGCCCTCTGTTCCATATGATTCTGTTTTTCTTTTCTCCGCTGTGAAGTAATACTTTGAAGTCTTAGGATCAGAAAGACAAAGACAAAGGAAGAAGTCAAAATGAGAAATTACAACAGTTGCTAACAAGAAATGGTGAGACAGTAGGGAATGGTCTGTTGCTGTTTCTGTGGGTTATCATCTATTATGAGGGCATTTGATTGAAAACTACCTTGACTTAAATTTAACATAAAAAAATATGAAATCTATCAATTATTCCATTGTTTTATTTTCTTTTTTGGACAAGGAAACACATGGATTATTAACATCAAGTACTAGTTCTATTTATAGGGCCCGCCCAACCCCACATGGGGCCCTAAGTAAAATTTGACTATGGGGCCCTCTCTTTCTGCCAATAATACCAATAACTGGAATCCACAGACAGATGATCAGATAATTCACACACCTACTATAAATGAATTGCTGCTCTGGCAGTGCTGTTTACAGTCTCCTATTTGTATGCATCATCTAGTGTTGCTAGAAGTAATGCATATAAACTATTATGCAGTTTATTTACAGTTAAGGTGTTGTGTGGTTTATACTTTATGTTTCCAAGTGTTACAGAAATTGGCAAACATAACCTGTAGTGCAATAAAAACATCAAAAAATAAAATAGCTATTATAAATAAAATAGAAATTTTATCACAAAAAAACAGATGTAATTGATCAAATCAACGATAAGGTATATTAAAAATGTTGTTAAATAATGGACATAAATAGTTACCTAAAAGTGGTTTTTTAATTCAATAAAAAGCTCTTGAAGCTATTTAAATGTATGTAAGTTTATGCTAAAGCTCTATTTGAAAACATCCACTACCATTACTAACACATTTGACTTGTATCACTGCTCTTCCTAGATATTTCACTCATTCCTTAAAACTTGAACTTCCTGTCTATTCTGTTTATAATGTCATCATTGACATCACTGTTAGAGATTTGAAAGACAACTCTGTGATTATTAATAATCACTGCAAGCACACCCTTTCATTCCTCTGTCAAGGAAGGTCTTTGGTGGTTCTTTAATAAGAAGATGCAACAGACAGAGAAAGAGTGAAGGCCAAAGCTACCTCAAAGCTACCCAAATATTTAGATAAAGTTGAGATCGCATTTTTAAGTTGTTCAGTCTTGTGATATATGATCAAAATAACTTTCAGAAACTTCTCTTCTTTTGGCTTGTGATAATTATATGCATTGCATAACTGTTATTATTTCCTTAGGCCGATTATAGACAAAAGAATTTGTTGTGACGCAGCTCTTTCAATAATAGTGAAAAGAAAACCAACCTTATAATGCACTGTCTGATCCAAGCACTCTTAAACAGAAGCATATTTCAAAAGTGCAGGAGTGGCCAGAGGAGTCTACCTTTATGCGTTGTTTTTATCATTACCTGACAATAACAGCAAAGACAAAAACAACCACATTATTTGATGCCAACTTCAGGTCCTAAGAAAAACAATAGTTGGAATAAAACAAAATTTTGTCTTACAACAAATGTTAGCAAATATTCACATCACTGGATATTAAAGATTTTAGGTGTGTTTAAAACAAAAATCTGCTCATAAAATATATAAATCCACTGAATACATTTTAATGAAGGCAAAACACCATCCACCTCTCTCATAGAAAAGTACTATGAACAGGTAAAAGGGTAGTGATGTGCAAATTAACAAATACCACAAAACAAGAAATTAAAATGAGGGATGTGTGTGTACATTTCAACCTATCAACTATTTAGTTGCCCAACACACTTTGTGGAAATACTGCAAATCAATATTATATTTACCTTAAGTGTAAAAACTCATCAAAAGAAAAGATCAGTTTTAATAGCAGGCCCAAATTATTGTAGCAAGACACCCACATTTTTGTCCGCAAATCAAGCTAAACTTCATAGTGCAGAGTTCATTTGTCAAAGCTGTATTGGAAGTCACCCTGTTTTAAACTATCAGTCAGAACTATTTTCAGAGTTTAACAGCTAAAACAATAACGTAGTGCCAGACCACTTTAAATCTTGATATTATTTTAAAACAAGGTACGGGTTAGACCTAAACAACATGTTTGAAAAAAGCACCAATAAAAGAAGGATCTTGTTTGTATATCAATTTAAAAACATGTGCTGAACCAAATTAACTTTATGTCAGTTTATGAAGTAACTTTATGAGCCAAGCAAACCTACATTAGCTAAGCATCAGTCTGAATATTTGGCTTTTAGCAAGCGTCTATTGGGCTGTTTAATAGGTTAACAATTTTTTGTAATTTGATTTATATCAGTTTTGCCTAAAAGGTCTAACTAACAATTCATCAATGCATCCATCCATCCAACTTTGTCTTTCTATGACTTAGGAGACCAGGTTGAAGAGGTTTTCTCCTCTGTTTGCCATTTTACACAACTGACCAACAGCTTATAGAAATAAACTGAGAAAGACCTAAGCTTCATAAAAGCAGTGAAAAACATTCCAATATCACCATTAAGTAATAAAAGTATTTCAATGTAAATTATTACATAAAAAGTTATTAAATTAAAAAAATAGTATTAACCATAAAACAGTTGTTGCTGGGTCATGAACTGGAGGTTTCTAAAATAAAACTTAAAGTTACAGTTATCACTTTTACTTTAAGATATAAAAAAGCGGCACGAGTCTCCAAGTTCAGAGAGTCATGAACCAGTTGATCATGCATTAAATTTGGATAAACTTCATCTTCATGCAAGTGGGGAAGTTGCACATATAGCTTGGGTAAAACTTGGTGTCAAGATTGTGTTTTAAAGAACTGTAAAATTATTAAAAGTGCAGAAACATACTTTAATTTGTTGTTGGTTGTTTCATAACTGTTTTCTCCCAATCCAAATTGTATAAAAATAGAACAAATCCAACTCACTGTAATCGTTTTATGTAATAGCCATTTTTCCTTTATGATTTGAAGAACGATAATTGAAAAGATTTGCATGTGAAAGCGCAAACACCCGTGCAAACAGAGGATTGCTTCGGGCCTCTGGTCCAGAGTCTGACAGTTCGTGGGAGGATCAAAGTTCAGATTTTGAATGCACTGCAAAGGAGTGCAACAGAGGAGACAGGGAAGAACAGATAGACAGACAAAGCATGAATAATAATGATGCCCATCAGGGTTCATACTTGCTAGAAAAAAGCAGAGGCGTGGTAATAAGAGGAGTTAACCATTGGAGAGGGGAAAGATTAAAGGGTTATTTGCAATTAAACCACATTTATCAGGTCATTCCCTTTTCCCCTCTACACACACATTCAAAAACACACAACCTCTCCGCCCGACTCCCGGTTCTCCTTAACAAGGGAAGCAGGATGTCTTTTATCCCATTCGGCTCCAGGATCAAAGCTGAAAGGTCCACTTGGCTGAAACTGACCTCAGTTTGCACTGAAGGCACCTTTCTGGACGATCCTATAGCAGCAGCACGCCTTCCTCTGAACTTCATGTATGCTGTTCCCCTTCCTGTACACACAGCTACCTTATCCACTTAGACAGAGGAAACCTCTCAGCGCCTTCAGGCCATCAATACCACAATTTATAGCCTCTGCATTCACAAATAATTTTTCCTAAAAACCAAATCTGATGGCAGATATACCAACATAGGATTGGTTTGGGTGAAATCATGAATTATCCACTTCAAAGAGCAGTCTGTGTTTAGTTTCCTCTTTGTGTCTCCTTTTCTCAATGTTTTTACTACAAACAGTCACCCTGCTTCAACTCACCACCCCCACACACAGTGTCCTGCAAACACATAATGTATTTATATATACATACGCTCTCAAAAAGGAGAATCCGTGCTTAAAGTTACTCAGAAATGTGTTGGTTTAAACTATGGTGTTTTTGTTTTACATTGTCTGCAGTTCCTTAGCAGATATGCATCTCTGTACAGTGACTTACACTTTTTAACGTTTTGTGATGCTGCAAACAAAAACTTCAGGGTATTTTAGAATTTTTTTTGATAACCAGGATTAAAACAAACTGTTCATTTTAAAACAGAAAACTAAAGTTGATTTCTTTTTTTTAGTGCTCTACTTATTCAAATCATAAAATAAAAAAAGGCCCCTTTGAATCACTGCTTGTTTGGATCACTCTCCATTTGCTGCAGTTTTTGATTATTTGTTTCAAATCTGGTTTTCAGTGCAAAAAACCTCAAGCTCAGCCGTACTGGATAATTATCACCTGTAAACATTAATGTTCTAGTCATACCACAAAATCTTCAGTTGATTTGAACACATCAGCATGCTTTGTTCTAATTCATGCACTGTAGAGCTGTCTGTAAATTCAGGCTTCTGGTTGAGCTAAAAGATTAATCTCATCCTCAGTCTCCCATCTTTTCAGCGATTCCAGGATTTCCCTGTATCTAGAACCATCCATCTTCCAACTTTCTCTCTACCTGCTAAACTCAAGCATTTCCAATGCAATGTGGTGATACCGTACCGTTTAAGGTGGGGATCATTTAAATTCAGCACTGTCATCTCAATCATACAAATGCGTGAGAAATATTTACGTTTTTACGTTTAGCTTTATTTCTGTCCACTGGTTTTCCTTGTCCTCGACATGACTGACATTGTCGTCTAAAAGAATAATTTCCTGTTGACATAATTTTATCACCTAGGTAACATGGTAATTCCTCATAGAGGTACTTTGTGCTTTCAGCATTATTTTCTGCATTATTCTCTTCACAACCTTGTCCCTGACCTGTCTGGCGAGTATATGAACCTTCACGATGCTGCTCGTTCTCCAATGTTTGGTAACAAACCTCTGAATCTTACACAGAACAGCTGGATTTATCATGAAATATCTATATGCATTAATGGAGTCTGTTGTCCTTATTAGGTGACATCTGAAGACATTTGGTTTCCCAGACTTATATCTGGATAACAGCTTAATGCAAATGCATATCTCACATTATTTATTCATTTAATTATGCAGCAGAATTTGGTTTGTTGTTAACTTTTTTATGTTGCATCAAGAAACATCCTAATTTATCGTGATCAACTTAATCTACAGACATTTATAGTACCTTTTGAAGGTTGTTGGAAAGAACGATCACAATAAGACAAAATCTGAGTGTGCTTATAGCATGATAATAGCACAATAGCATTTTGTTTTTGTTTTTCAGTGATCTTCATTATCTTTCAGAAAGGACCTTATATATATATCTAAATCAACATAATTTGTCTGTTAATTTATATCTTGTTTTTAAAAATCTAATAAATTTTGTTTTATATGGTACCTTTAAAACCTGCAACAATTAAGGTTGATGTTGATGTGATGAAGCCACTGAGATATTTTACATTTCTTTTGAATTTTTTTCATATTTTTTCAATATTATATATTATTTTAGCCCCATCTTTTTAAATTACTATCTATAATTATGTTTGTTTATTCTCTTTTTAATTTTGAATTTTTCTGTTGAATTTTAATGCTACAGTAGACTAACGATATTACTCTTCACTGTACTTCTTCCTGAAAATTGTGGAAGTATGATTAATACATGTTTTACAAGAAACTAGAATATAAAATCTCCAAATGCCAAATAAGGCAGTAGAGCATATCTAAGTTTATTTCTGCTAAATTAATTTAAATAGCTTTTTTTTCTGCTACATTTACATTTGTAATAATTGTTATTCTTTTGAAATTATTGTTTTTATGTCAGAGTAGGAATGACTTTAAAATCTTGTGGCAAAAAAATCACTTTTTAATTAGTTTTCAAGTATCTGGAATGTTTATTTTTCTTGGTTCATTTGTTTGTTTTTAGATCAACTGCTCATGGCAGCCCTTGATTGCAGTTAATTAATTTACAATTACAGCATACCAACCAAGTTTTGCTAAATATTTAGAACCCATCATCCCTTAGCATCATCATGCTTTTCATGGGATTACTTTTCAATGTATTAGTTACACTTTTTATAATGATTGTTTTCATTGTTTTTGTCTGTTTAATTAGGTATAATATTGGACTTATGTAAATTTATCTCAAAATTAATTCCTTAGCAATAATTTAAAAAGATTAGATCAGTTGCTCTTGTTTTTTGCTTTTACCGTTTGCTAAATGTGTATCCCAACATCTGCATCAGCTTCTTAAATGACATTCTTGGGCGCCCCCTTCTGGTGGTTGTTGCACCTCTCTTTTTTTCTTGAGAAAACTTTTGTACTGCAGAATCACTCAGAACTCTTAAGGGCCTTAATCCTCTTCGTCACAAATTTGGCAACAGTAATGAGGACATGTTATTAAATCTTAGGTTTGGGAGCCGCTGTGCTTCACAATAAGTCTGGTTAATGTTCACTGAGATAGAAAACCCATGTGTGGCTTTAGAAGGCTCAGGGAAGTTAAGACCATCTCTTCCTTTCTCATGATTTTATTTTATTTTTACTCAATGTCGAGTTTTATTTAAATCCAAGAGTTATACGATAATTATTTAATGTCCCTAATAGTAGGTTTGATATAATTCCGAATTATATTTTTCATGTCTTGGAAATCACAGCTTTTCATTCAACTATTTTGGGTCTGGTTCAGTCTGAGAGACACATTTATATCATTATGAAATATCATTTCTAATGCCAAATTCACTATAATGTACTTAGAGTTAATTAAAACCCACACAGATACTTAAACAAGACAGGATATCCATTGAAAATAAAATGTACTATTAAATATTTTACTAAGAATAGTGTTATTTTCTATAAAGGATTGCATTAAATTATATACCAGTGAAAATGTAACCAAGAGGATGTGAAAGTAAGGGAGCACGATGCCAGTAAACCTTGCAAGAATAGAAAGCAGCATCCATGACATCACCCCAGTCAGTGTCTAATTTATCCTGCTTTCCTGCTGATTACAATTAGCCTGGGCCAAATCCAAAACATAAATAACTATAACCATCTCCACCTGTTTATAAACAAAAATAAGGGTCTGAATATTCTCTGACCTGCCACATCAAATCACGCTTCCATGGCTTCAGCTTGCTGAGCTGCGTGAAATCAGTTTCCTCTCCTCTTTAAGAGGGACGAGCAACAAAGTCCATCTACAAACCAAACATTTAGGAAAAAAAGATATCTAAGAAGACTTCATTCTGGGTGTTCTTTTCCCTGTTTCGTTTTCTTCTAATTTTGCTTGTTAAGCCCACCCTTTTCCCAGAGAGTTTCTCCAAAGACCCTATTACTGATCCACACTGCGCCTCCTGAGACACAGTAGCCTGTTGTCTAGCCTGGGGGGGGTGGGGGGGGGAGCTGAAGGAGAGCTGTTATGAGAAGGCAGGGAACATGTTATGGTAACCTGGGTGGTAAAAGCCTGAACATATTTGGGAAAATGCCCCTTTATACCCTCTCTGACCCTCAAATTTTCTCTTTCTCAAAATCTCTCACATCCCTGCTGAAGTTCTCCCAGATCCTTTCATTCTTTTCTTGCTGATCTAAAACGCCCTGTCTGACTATATCCTTGTGTAATCTGGTTTTGTTTCTGAAGTCTGGGTTGGAGGTGGAGGAGGGAATTTAATTTAAATTCATATTATTGTTTGAAATGTTCAGCATTTGGAAGGTATCTGACATAAAAATGTTTTTTTTTTCCTTATTATTAGTCAAGGCATGAGGATTAGGTTATCTGTGGTGTCACTTTTGGTGATATCAAGTGTTAAAGCTGAAAAATAATAAAAAATAATGATAATATTAATCTGGTTAGTTTCATAAGGAAAACAATCACTATAGTAATTTGATGGGATTTCCCTAAAATGACACCAGGACTTGAAAAAGTCATGTTTTCAGATTCAAGTCTGAACATTAAAAGATGAACACATCTCAGACCACATCACTGAAATAAAATAATAAAAAGCAAGAAAACAGAGTTAAGTAACCAACATTTGTCTCTGCCATGACCTTTATTTACCAGGTTTATAATTTGGTGATATTTTGAAGATCATAAAAAACGACCCTCTTTTTGTGATGATTTTTATCACCATTTTTTTAGTCCGTTTTCTTATCACTAAAACCTTTTTCTACTTTTGGTACAGCATCTATATGCTGAAATGTGTTTGTTTGATGTATGATGATTTAAGGGGATGCCCACCCTTATAATGAGTTGCTTTAGAGGTGTGTGTGGGGGGGCAATGTTTTAGTCTATAGTGTTAACATGTTTTATTAAATGGGTTCCTCAATTCTGCAGGTAATCAGGCCTGAGTGCATTAAGGGAAAATAATCCTGTGAAATTATATTCAACTCAGTGTCTCTAAAACAAAGAGAAACTGGGATTTTATATGGGGGGTACTTGCCTGTGGCTGCATGGTGAAACAGTGTGTAGCACTGTTGCATTGCTACAAGAAGGGTTGATTCCTGGAGTCTTTCTGCATACAGTTTGTGTGTTCTTCTCGTACATGTGAGAGTTTTCTTCAGGTACTCCAGCTTCCTCCCACAGTCAAAAAACAGGATTACCATGTTCATTTGTGACCCTTATGCTCCCTTATGTGTGTGTGGGTGTGTGTGGGTGTGTGTGGGTGTGTGTGTGTGTATGGTTGTATGTCTCTGTGCTGCACTGCGATGGGCTGGTGACCTCTCCGGGTTGTGCCTGCATTTGACCCATAGACTTCTGTAGATAGACACCAGACCCAGTAACCCTGTCAGACGAGTGGTAAAAGATGGATGAATGCTTACCTTTTTTTATTCATTTATTTAACCAGGTTAGTCCCATCGAGATCTTAAGACTCTTTTGCAAGAGAGACCTGGCCAAGAGGACAGCAGCATATAAGTTCCAACATATTAAACACATAAAACAAATATACAACAAAAAACACATAAAACCAAAACATATAGAACAAAATTCAAACATAAAGCTCTGCAGAAACTCTCATATAAAACATTTACATAAAGACATAACTTATTGCAGAGTTTTAAGAAGGATTTTAAATTCTTTCAGTGACACAAAGGTTTGAATGTGAAGTTCAGGCTGTAATTTGTTCCAGGTATTGGGTGATAAAAACCTAAAACTTTTCTTGCACATTTCAGTTCCTACTTTGGGGAAAGCAAATTGTAGCACGTCCATAAATCGGATATCATAACTTCCTTGCTCTCCTGTTAAAGGACTCGTCTTTCATCATGGAAAAGCACAGATAATAGTTTTATAGATAAAGACAGTGAGTGAGGTGTCAGGCAAAGTGAAGGCATCTTTACTTTGTAGTAGAGATCAGAATGGTGGGTAAGTAGATGACAGTTAGCAATAAATCATAGTGCCCCATGGTACAGATTATCAAGTCTTGTAAGACAGTGAGAAGAAGCATTCATGTACAAGACGTCTCCATTGCCAATAACAGGCATAAAGATTATTTGCACCAATTTCCTTTTTACACTAAAAGACAAACAACATTTATTTCTGTAATAGAATCTTAACAGAAGTTTCAGTTTTTTAGCAAGACGCAGAATGTTTTTTTTTTTAAACAATTGATCATCAACTAAAAATCCTACATTTTTAAAACTTCAAACCTGCTCAATTTGGTAATGCTTTTCCATGGGCCATTCCCCTATAGTAAAAAAAAGACCCTATTTTTTGTCTAGTTAAGTTATCTTTGATATAATCTTTATTACTTTTTAAGTTAAACTTTAGTATAAAAAAATCAGAAGAGCTTCATAAGACGGTAAATTTTGGGGCATATTACACTGTGAGCCCTCTGGGCTCTTAAGAGCTCTGGATTTGGGGGCTTTGAGCAATAGTCTATGTTATGTCCACATCCTTAACTCTGGACCAGAATTAGTCTGACTTTGTATGCTATTGTTTTATGAAAAATAGAAGGGTAGTGCTTGCACATGATGGCAAAAGAAGAAGGAGCAAAATAATAGACCATGGTTTCTATATAATTGGGATTTTGAAAATAAATTTAAATAAATGCATGAGAATTTTCATATATAGCCTTTTAAAGGAAAAAAAACACATTGTTGCAAGAAGATTCTCTATTTCTCTTAAATTAAGAGATCCACCTCAATAATCTTTAATGTCATATATTTGGTTTATATATGTTCACCTCGTTTTACTTCCAGTGAGGCAAATAATGTATCAGCACTCAAACTGAGGGGCTCTCTGTTCTTCTTAATTTCTGCATTTTGTTCATCTGGATGCTTTTCCAAGCTAAGCCTAGCACAGGACTGGATTTCCTGAGCCCAGATTCTCCAGGAAAAGAGAGCTACTAGAGATAAAGCAGCACTCAGAGGCAAAACAAACCCAGATATCAGAGGTTTATTTAAAATCCTCATGCCTTATATTAACAGCAGCACTACCGGGGTACAGATTAACCACATATGGATCAGCATGTTTCAGCTATGATAAGTTTTCTCGGAATACATTTTTGAAATATTTGTGCTAGACACAATACGGACACCGAATGGATTCATATTTGGTATTTGAAACAAGAGATGGACAATTAAGGACTAAAATATAAGAGACCATTTGTACATTCCTAGGTAAGTAACACTGTAATCTTCTTTACCAAGGCTGGGACCCCCCAGGTTAATGTAATGTAAACACAGAGCATGTAGTCTCTCTGCAGCCGTCTCTGACACTGAAGGATCCCTGCTTGTTTGATGTGTTACAGTTGCAATGCCCTGTGCAGGAAGGAAGTGCTCACCCACTGCTCGTCTGTTCCATCTTCAGGAGCGGCATGTAGAGGGAGGGGGGATTTCAGTGTAATATTTACAGTGACCTTTTCCTCTTACTGGCCAGGGGCCCATGGGAAAAACTAGAGGAGACGAACAATGAACAATAGGGCTGAGGGATGAGCAGCAGTGCCAGTGCAGCATGTGCCATTACAGGGTGCGGATTAGACTGAGGTGAGAGAGGTCATGGACCAGTCTAAGGTGGCAAAAGTGGCCGTTAAGAGCGACACCTGGACACTTGTTCCAAAAGCAATCTTTGCTGTTTCAAAACACAAGAAAATGAAATCAAAAGTGTCCTTATAAATGACATTTTAAGATGATGCTTTTAATTTGATGAGTTCAAATATACAGTGCTGACAACATTTAAACGAGATCAGTTTTATATAGTTGAGTAAGATAGGCTTAAAACATTCCTTTTTGATAAAGCTTATAGTTAGAGTGGCTCAGGTTATC
>JAUZNJ010030937.1:0-14500 GCA_034780135.1 Jordanella pulchra | reverse complement strand
GGATGGATGGATGGATGGATGGATGGATAGATGGATGGATGGATGGATGGATGGATGGATGGATGGATGGATGGATGACTCATCTATTTATTGGCTCTGTATAATCTTTGTTCTTTTGACAGGTATACGTCACTTTGCACTGTTAAAGTTGACTGGAAATGGACAGAAAGCTTTAGGAACTGTTGAGCTGTTTCCCATAAATGGTAGTACTTTCTAGTTTTGTGAGATTGTACACTACATAAAATAATAAAACCCTTAAGAAAGTTAAAAAAAACAACTTTATTTAATTATAATTTTAACTGTTAAAGATGCTCACTGGGTAATTTTTCCTCCAGGTCACAGTCAAAGCGAGGTGGAACCATTATCTCATGTCGTGGTCAACAACTTGAGAGAACAGCTGAAAGTCAATAAGGACTACTTTAGCATGCTGGTCGTGGGGAAGGATGGTGATGTTAAGGCATGGTTCCCATCACCTATATGGTCCCTGGACAACATTTATGATCTGGTGGACTCTATGGAACTACGAATCCAGGAGGCAAACCTACAGATGAGCGTAGGGATCCAGTGCCCAGATGATGTCGGAAGAGGAGGCAGCGAAGCAGGACACTATCCCAGATACGATGAAGACAGGGCTGAGGGGAAACACTTGTATCATCAGGCTGACAACTAATGAGATCTTACTGAACCTATAACCACAAGCAAATTACTTCAGGACTCATGGAGATCATCATATGTAACCCAGATAAACTATGATGGAAAAACATAAAAAGTTTTAGACTGTTAAAAAAAGACTCTTGCCAAAAAGATGAACTGATCTGCATAATGCTTAGTCCCATTTCGTTAGATACAGTACAGCAAAGACATTATGGATTGGAAACACGGAACAGCAGCTAATAAGCAATTAACTTCCAAGTACAAAAAACCCTCTTCAGGACTAATTTCAAGCGTAATTTTGTATCACGATAGATTAAGATGGAAACCAAAGTAAAAATGAATTGACTGAATGAATAAGAGTGTAAAAATGTGAAACATTTAAATATTACATTCACATTTACCTAGACCTTTCCAATGTCTCTAATGCAAATATAACTGCAGTAGACCCTAATTTAGACAGCATTAATAAGCTATTAGCTTTACAGGACCTGATCTGAACTCATTAAAATTGTGTCATTTTGCTGAGGTTTTTGCCAAAAGAACAGCAAAGTATATTAGAAATGTAAAAATAAAACCTTGATACAAAAAGCTAAATAAGTGCTTGTTATTTCTAACAAATGAAATGCAGAATAGATGCAAAACTTCCATCTGTTTTTGCATCTGCTTTTGCTCTGGTTTTATCTGCTGTTCCCCACAGGGGACATAGGGTTTACTCAAGGCCAAGGAGTGAAGTGTGGATTTTGGCGACACTTCTCTCCAAGCTATCTTAAACACATTCATTGTTTAAAGCAAATGAAGAGAAAATTCTAATGTTTAAGTACTATTAATCTATAAATGTAACTCATAAAGAAGGACATCTCCTTGTTTTTTTGTTCAGACAATTTAAGAAAAATCCTTCAAACGACTTTTTATCACTAAAATATGGAGCTATGATTGAAGCTCAACAACTTTCGATTAGACCTGAAGTTAAAAATCCCTGAAACAGTTTAGTCAAATCTTATCTAAGAAGCAAAATGTCCAAGAACTAAGAAATAAAGGGCAATCGATACAGAATGATTGAAAAGGGGCATCTCAGAGACAAGATGATGAATAGCCCACCTGGACCTCATAAAAAGCTGGTTAGAGTCGTTCCAGTTAAATGACCTCTAATAGTGGTTTAGGCTAGCAAGGCCAACCTCTTAACAGTCTGGCAATAACTCTGGTGAAGGTGTCCTCAAAGGCAGTGGAAATGTGTGAGAAATCAGAGGCGACCGCTTAGAGCTCAGCCTCCACACAGACTACAGAGATATGCAGCCTTGTGAAAGCAGGTCATAGTAGGCCAGTCATTGTGGAGTAAGCACAATCTAATATTCTCTAAAGGCAAATAATTCCCCACTAGTAAAGTTTGCTAATAAGTTAAAGCTTCAGAGATGGGTAACCTTCAATTCAGATTGGCATTTTCAGGAGGCATGTCTATTGCCTTTTTCAAGGAAATTTTTTCATGGTATTTTTTTAGAGCAAAATGTGGCTCCATGGATAAGATCTTTGATTCTTAACTACAACAGCAAAATCACAACAACATTACATTACAAGATGTCCCTCAAATCAAGAGCAGTCAGCTGAGGTAGTTCGGACATCTTCTATGGATGCCTCCTGGAAGCCCTCAAAGGGCACCTTGGAACACGACGCACTTGGTCGTCCTCTGGGCCTGGGAGGAGGCCCAGAGGACAACCCAGGGCATGCTTGAGGGACTATGTCTCTTGGCTGGCCTGGGAGCACCTTGGGCTTCTCCAAGCAGAGCTGGAGGAGGTGTTTGGGGAGAGGGAAGTCTGGGAGTCTCTGCTGAGACTGCTGCCCCCACGACCCGGTTCCGGTCAAAGCGGGAGAAGACAAGTACGAGTACGATTTCCTTAATTTTGGGATCTGCCTATACTTAGATGTGAAACTGATGTTTTCCACAGATCTTATCTGCCTCTGCAAAGGTCTGAAAATCAAAGATCTGAACAATGTTTTATATTTGAGAACAGTAATTTCTGAAGTTTTTATGGTTTCCCAGGAACTGATATTAATCAGGCATTAGCCTTACAGTAAGATCAGATTGAAATATTGAAGGTTTCTCATGATCTTATACAGCTGACCGCGCCTTGTTAAAAAAAACCAAAATGGTTGATCAACATCGGAATCAGCTTGTCAGGATTTTTAAAGATTGGGAATCAGTGATCTGCCAGGAACCTGCAATCAGTGCAACCCTAAAATGAACATTTAATTTCAATTCATTTTTATTTATATAGCGCCAATTCACAACACATGTCATCTCAAGGCACTTTATAGAGACAATTCAATCAAGTCACACAATCACACTGGTTCAAAGTTTTCTTTCTAAGGAAAAACAGCTGATTTTATCTACTCATTGACTTGACAGCAATCCCTCACACCAAGCATGCATGTGGCGACACTGGAGAGGAAAAACTCAATTTTAACAGGAACAAAACTCCAGCAGAACCAGGCTCAATGTGAGCAGCCATCTGCTGAGGCCGACTGGTGTTCAAGGAGACAGAAGCAGACACACAAAAAGAAGCAGAAATACAAAAGGAAGTTGTCAGCTTCACAGGCAGCCCCGGTCAGGAAAGATGCAGCCAGGCAGACAAGCTCCAAGCCAGCTCCCATGTCAGAGGATGAAAGAGACCACATCCAGTTAGTCACAGTAAGAAACAGGGCTACACTGAAACACAGGCCAAGCTCCAACAGTTGAAAACCAGGGTGTTGATACAGGAAATAGCTCAAGATAACTTAACTATTCTGGATGAGGTCTGAAAAATTTGGAGCAACAATGGGACCAAGGTAGAGCTAAGGAGAAACATCCTGTCTGGACTGAAAATCTCCCCCCCGAATCGGGCTGTTAGCGCTCTACCACCGCCTACCTCTCTACTCACCCAGTGACTAAGCAAACATCACTCTGTTTTAACTATAAGCTTTATCAAAGAGGAAAGTTTTAAACCAGGCCTTAAAAAGTAGAGAGAGTGTCTGCCTCACAGACTAAAACTGGTATTTGGCAGGAGAGGAGCCTGATAACTAATAGGTCTGCCTCCCGTTCTACTTTTAGAAATTCTAGGAATCACTAGTAAATCTGCAGATTGAGAGCCAAGTGCTCTGTTAGGAACCTAAGGAACGATCATGTCTTTGATATAAGACGGAGCTTGGTCATTTAAGGCTTTATAAGTGAGATGGAGGATTTTAAATTATATTCTAGTTTCAACAGGAAGCCAATGAAGAGAAGCTAAGATAGCAGAAATGTGATCTATCTTTTAAATTTTCATCAGAACTCTGGCTGCAGCATTTTGGATCAGCTGAGGCTTTAACTTCCTGATAGTAAAGCATTACAATTGTAGAGCCTTGAAGTAACACATGCATTGACCATTTTATCATCAGCATATTTCTAGTTTTTGTAGTATTCCAGAGATGAAAGAAGGAAATTCTAGAAACTTCTTCAATATGGGATTTTAAATAACAGGTCCTGATCAAAAATAACACCGCATTTTTTTACTTTATTATCTAAAATTAATTTTATACCATCCAGATAAAGTGACAGACTAAAAAGTTTATTTTTCAGAGACTCTGGTCCAAAGACAATAACTTCTGTTTTGCCAGCATTCAGAAGCAGAAAATTAAGAGTCATCAAATTTTTAAGTCTTCAAGACATGCCTTTAGTCTATGTAATGGGTTAGTTTCATCAGGATTTATAGACAGATATAGCTGAGTATCATTGGCATAACAGTGGAAATGAATCCCATGCTGTCTGTTATTTCCACTAATTGGGAGCGTATATATAGTAAAGAGAACTGGACCTAGCACTGATCCCTGTGGTACTCCACAGGTAACCCTGGAACATGAGGAAGATTTATCATTGACATGAACAAACTGAAATTAGTCAGATAAATCATATTTAAACCAGCCTACGACTGTTCCCTTTATTCCTACAAAATGTTCAAGCCTTTCCAAAACAATATTATGATCAACTGTATCAAATGCAGCACTTAGATCTAACAGGACAAGTGCAGATACACGTCCATTATCTGAGGTCATGATAATATCATTAGTGACCTTTACCAGAGCTGTTTCAGTGTTATGATGAGCTCTAAAACCTGACTGAAACTCTTCAAAAAGTTCCTCATGGTGTAAGTGGTCATACACAATTTTAGAAAGGAAAAGAAGATTAGAAATAGGTCTATAATTGACCAAGTCATCTAGGTCAAGAGATGGTTTCTTAAGTAAAGGCTTGATTTCAGCTACCGGTACCTTAAAAGCCTAAGAGACATACAGTATCTGTGTAGCAGGAATCAATTAAATAGAGGTGGAAATCAGAGGGGAAACTTCCTTAAATAGCTTGTTTGGAACTGGATCTAACATACAAATAAATTCTAAGATCTTTCTATACTAATGCATCTTACAACCCCCACAATATAAATATGTCTTA
The DNA here is from genome assembly GCA_034780135.1 of Jordanella pulchra. Taxonomy (NCBI): domain Eukaryota; kingdom Metazoa; phylum Chordata; class Actinopteri; order Cyprinodontiformes; family Cyprinodontidae; genus Jordanella; species Jordanella pulchra. Next base: position 9,393 of record JAUZNJ010030937.1, on the reverse strand, counting down.
GACCAATACAGCAGCTTTCAATGGTTCAGTCAAATTAGCGATTCTAAATTAATATTTATTTTGAATTAAATCTTTGATCTACCTCACTGCTTTTTAATTTGATCCACTTGAAGTGCCTAAAATAACCTGTTAATTCTTGGATTATACAGTCTTGCAATAGTCTGTGTTTAGTGGAATATTTATTAGCTTCACTCAAACCTGAAAGTTACAGGTCAAGCGCCCCCTGGTGGGTAAGGATTACAGTGTTGCTTTAAAAAAAGGACATGGCAATCCCTCAAAATAACTGTTTTCTATTATTAAGTTCATCATCTATTAATCTTGTTTGTTAAGTAGGTTTGGTCATGTGAGATAGCGTGTTTTGTTGTAAGGGAAACCTGACTTAGATAACAAAAACACATTAAATCACCAAAAATGTGCTAACTAGTCATAGCAGACATAACCCCTACTTATTTCAATTTAAACATTTTGTCTTTTCTGTAATGCAATTTCCAACTTGCCACAAATTAGGTAGCTCAAAACAGTGTCTTATTATTCTTTTATTTGTCTGTAATTATGTAATCAAAATGAATTAAGAACCCAGCCTTAGGGAAAACAACTGCAATCAGACACCAGAGATTTTCAATAACTTTTTCAAATATTATTTCAAACATAATTTTTTATGCCAAAATATAGTAGGAAATCAAGTAGGAATGACAAATAGGAAGGAATGGGATCTACAAGGGATGAACGTACACCAGAAGATGACCTGATTCTGTGGAAGAGACCAGCAGCCGAGACCAGCTCCACTGGTTTAAGCCGCTGCCTCAGAGATTCTGTGTGGCTGCTCTCTCCTACCAAATACACTGATTCTCATAGGAATGGTCATTAAACATCAGAACCAAATACTCTTAATAAACACAAGAAAATGTATTAACTTTTATTATGAGTATATCATTACTTATTTTTATCCATTATAAGACAATCTTATAATCTATTGTCTGTCCCTATCTGTAGGAGGAGCGAGTCAGGAGATCCCAGAGTAGAGCTGTTAAGTCAGTTCTTTTCAATTACATCACATCAGCCATTAACCAAAATGTACTTTAAAAAAAAAAATGTGCAGTAGATTTTCAAAATAACACCCAGGTCAGGAAAAAAGCCCCCTAAGAGATCTATTAATTCAGTTTATTAGTAACAAAGTTTAATTTAGGGGTGAGTAGCCCTTTAATACCAAACCCCTTTTCTTCACTAAATATGATTGATTCATTCTTATCAAACTGTTGGATATTTGCAGCATATCATGGGGATACCAGGGATACTGTGTTTTGTGTTCTAGTGTTTTGAATTTTACTAAAATCTATTTTTGTTTTGTTTGGTTATTTACCTTTCATTGACTGACTGAACATCAGTTGCAAAACACACAGGTGAAACTGCAGGGAGTTTGCCACAGATAGTCAAATCCATGAGATCAAAACCCAAAGATAATAGAGGCTCTGTGACACTCATATTTTCACAAAGCACACATGTACTACTTAGAGAGGAAGTAGTCAGTTGTAGACAAATGCTTATGTCACGACTAGGGTTTGCGTCCACCCACAGAAAAAAAACAAAAAAACAGTGTCATACATTTTGTTCCTCTGTGTTCTTCGCTCAGTGTCTCGCCGCACTTCAGCGCCTTTGTTTCTCTTTAACGGCAGCAGAACCTGAACACTGAACAAACATTCCTGTCCACAAACTTCAACTGAGCTAAGCTTGTCCTGGACTATTGCTGGAAGCATGGTAAGTACAAATTCATCACTGATCAAGCATATGTTTTTTTTCTCATCCTCGAATGAATTTCTGTGTATCATAATAAGGGATCATTGGTCAAGTTAAAAATTACTCGGACATAGTTGAAATTCAGTTACCACAAATATGACTACAGTGGAAAATGGTTTAATGTTCAATACTATCATTATTGTCAGATCACCACAATTTACGTAAATATTTCATGCGTTGGTTTGTAAAAAAAATAACCTCTTACAGTTACAGGTTTGGGGTTTCAGTTTTTTAACCCTTTGTCCTACAGTTTCCACCACTTTGCTTCCCTCTTGTTTTTATTTCTAGATTAATAGGTTTTGCAAAACAGCATTCTAAAAAAAAATCCAGGAGAAATACAGATAGTCAAGGTGTCACAAGGCAGTACATTGTATTTTTAAGGAGAAATTAATATTCAAATTTAGAGATTGATCTCTTCTGCCATTATTTTCTGGGGTATAAGCATTAGAGCAAACAACTTAAAAAAAAGCTCAACAAACTAAAAAGAAAGGTCGGCCCTGTTTCTCATGACTTCTCTAGAACCTCTCGCGAGGACAAAAAAGATTTCTTATAAAATGAAGAACATTATGGATGAGTGAGGATCACCTTCAGAAGACTATTAAACAGTTCACTTCAAAACCTCTCCAGATCCAGTGCAAGAAAGGCCGCTACAGAAGATCCTTCTTGTCCTTAGTTACTAACATCAACAACAATGATTTGAACAAAAACCCAATGAGAGACGAAAACATTTAATTTTACTTTTGGATTGATAAAGAATTTTTGCATTGATTGAACTGAATATAAGGTGGTCCTGTTTTCCTAAAAAGGAATCTGTGTCAAGGCAAAATAAAGAAAAAAAAGCATATATAGCAAAATCTTTCCATAATTCTCCAACCTTATTGAAGAGATGTCAAAAATAACAACAACAAAAACAATATAAGACACATTAGGGTGCAAGGACATGTAACTTTTTTTTATTTCTAGAGCTTATGACACAAACCGCTGCCGGTGATACATTCTAACATGCATATTTTTTCTATAACCAATCAGATGCAAGATATAATCTTCAAGTTCTTAGTTCTTACTGGTGCCTGTCACTCTATACTTGGAGGGGTTTCCAGTATGTCACAAAACACTCAGGTTTTTACAAAATTGCATCTGCAGCTTGCACAATTTTTGGGGAAGCAACATGTGCAACCGTTTAGCACAGAATAAATTAAGTAATTTATAGATCTCTGTGGTGAAGAAACAGAAGTAAAAAGATAAAATCTTTCCTCTTTTCCCCACCTCACTAATATGTATGAAGCCAAATGTCATGCCTGTTGTTAAGACACTTCCATAAGCTGAGAGATTGTTCTGGCAGGAACACATAGAGAAGTAATTCTGAACCTAATATAAAAGCTGTATACAAAGTCACTGATTCATTCACAATAACAAACGCAGGGGATAATAATGTTATCTCCAGTTTGTATTAACAATTTAGATTTTTATTCCTAAACAGAAGCAAAATAAAATCACTTATATTTTCTTTTTGTGAATTTAGTATAGAAGTGTGTTTAAAAAACTATATAAGCTAATTAATTATTCAGGATATCTGCTAAGTTTCTTAACCGATATGTCAGTTGTAGATTCCTGAGTGTTGCTTGGTTCTTGAATTTATGCGAATAATCTGTGTGCTCTTTTATTTTCCTCTATGACTGCAGCCAGAAGCAGCCCCAAAACAGATGAATTTCTTTTTTGAAAGCAAGTGATGAAGAAAAAACATCTCTATCAAGGATTAGATTGGCAGTGCACAGAAACGAGTGGGGGAGGGAAAGCTCTGTGTTGCTGTTTGCTATATAAAGCTGGAGAGAACTTGTTGTCACTTCACCAGTTTCTGTGGCAACTCATTAAGGACTTTGGGAGGAAGTGTATGAGGGAACGTTTTAGGGGTTTGAATATGTAGCTTTTAAAAGCTAGCTTCCTTCATATGGGTAATTTGCTAATGCCATGTAGCAAGCCTGCAGCAAAACTGAACAGCTTCAACCAAACCAGAATCATAACCCAAGTGAGATCAAATGAGGTTTTCTTACCACAAAACAGTTTTAATGTTTTATATTGCTGAATATCTCACATAATAGGTGAGGTGTATGGAGACATTTTGGTAAAACAACCTTATTACTGTGAAACAGATAATTATTTTTTATTGTGATAATTGTGGCTTTTGAAATGAAAAATTAGGAGCCTTTTAAAGGACTTATAAACTTTAATTTATAAAAAACTAACATTTTCTCCAGTTCAAATGGTACATTTTCCTTTGAAAAAGGGGTTTCTTGAATATAACCATTATCGGCATTAATATCTATGAATATATTTTAGATGTAAATCTAACACAATTTTCCACCTGAGGCTCACAGTATTTCTAATTCCCATTCATCTTGGCTTTGTGCACCGTGTAGCTCTCCGTGTTTTTCGTTGCTCTACAGTTAGATTAAAAGCAATCCTGTGTCCACAGGCTCTTATCTCTTCTTCCTGGTTAGGCGACTGGTCTCCATTCGAACAAGCCTCATTAAAATAGGAGTGGCTTTTGGTGCTTGTTCACCCTCTGTGAACTTAAAAACTACAGCATATGAGTTGTCCTAGTTACAATGTGCTGTTTTGGGTGGTACGCTATTTTCTGTTTACATTCTGATAGATATCCAGATGATAAACTGTCAGAATCTAATTTGTACCAAATAAGTATAATTGCCCCTTTTTTCAGGCTTTTAGTTATTGTACAAGTTAATAAAAAACAACATTTTAAGTGTTTCACTAACAATCATTATCCTGGAAGCATCGACCACAACTTATCATAAATCTATCCACATCGTCTTGTGAACTAAAAATGAAAAACAAAACCTTTTGTGTTTTTATAGAACTGTCTGTGTTTTTGATAATGTCTGGTCAGGAAGCTGGTGCAAGCTGTGGTTTGACAAGTAGCTGCATTGACAATGTTTTTTTTTCAAGACCAGCCGGCCAGCAGTTAATATTCTTCTAATTCTCCACAGTGCTTAGCAAAAGAATTCACACCCTCTGAAAAAGTGCACCTTAGATTTGTCTATATGTTTACTTGTAAGGGAACCCCCCCAAAAAAACATGAATTATTTATTTATCATTATATCTTACAATCCACAGGTTCACTCTACTTTGTGTTGCTCTGTGTCTTAAAATCGAATGGAAATACTTTGAAGATTGTGGTCATGACCTGAAAACTGTTGTAGGGGTATGAAGACTTTTGCATGGCACAATGAAAGAAAAGCCTACTATTAGGTGTTTGTTGTCATCAAAGGATAGTTTTATTCATTTGAGTTTTGCATATTTAACAATCCTTTTAAATAAATTCACCCCTTTATTTGAATCTTTTAATCTTAATTTGCTACATTAAGGCTTACAAAGATTTCAAAGCAAAACCCCGCTTTTTTTGTGAAAGCTGGTTCAGAACCTCACAATTTATAATTGCTGAAATGGTCAAACTTGCATCACATCTGCAGGAATAGTAGTGCAAAACTTTTAACGTTTTAAAAGGTGTGAAATGAGAGAGAACTTCACAGCATTTAACTGCTTCTGTACCACCAGCTTGCTTCAATGTCCTCCACTCTCTTCTGACCTTTTAACATGTTTAAGCCACATGTTCACAACTCTGGTATAAACTGACACGAGGCTCCTGGTTTTTCTCTGTAAAGATGTTTCGGATCTGTTGTAAATGACCTAAAAACATAAAAGAAAGAAACTAACCGATGGGTCAACTAACGTGATTAAGAAAGCAGTGTCGTTTTTTTTAAATAAGATTTGCTGGAATTAGGCTTGTTTTTTTTTTTTTAGCTTTGCAACTTTCTGTTCCTTTGTAAACTTTTATCTCTCAGTCTGTGCATTGTGTTATTCCCTTTTTTCTTTAACTAGCCATTTTGGTTTCTGTCTTTGTCAGCTGATGTTAAAGCAAAGCTAAACTTTAAGTCCCCTATTGTGCTTCCTTGTTGTAAAGCGGATGGAAATCATCTATGCCATCTAAGGTCAAGCGTTTTTTTGTTTTTTTTTTAACTGTTGTGACCCGAGAAGGCGATTAATGTTTTCATTGGTTCCAGGATCAACAGTTGTACGGTGCTTTATGTTGGTGTTCCCTAGTTATCCATTATTAATTTCTAACTTGTTCAAGGCAGTAACATATAACGTATTCTCATATACCTGCTTTTTTGATTCAGTGGTTTTTATAAATCTAACCTCTGATAAGCTATTAAAGCTCTTAACGACCTTGCCCTGCTTGCAGAAACACCTTTGGCTGCAATTACAACATTGTGGGTTTGTCTTTAACAACTTTGCCTTTTTGCCACTTTCTGTTTACAAGCCCAGGCCCATTCAAACTAGATGGAAACTCAGACAAATATCTCTTATCACAGATTATCAAAAACGCTTGGGTACAAACTTTAACGGGACATTCATATACATGGCCCAGTTAAAGCTTTGAGCTAAACTTTTTAATTGTAGCTCAGGCTTGTCTTTTATTGCCTCCTAATTGGTTTTATTTTTGTATTTTCTAAGTCTAGCTTCATCTATCTTGACACACAACTCTGACAAGTTTCACTTTTCTTTGCACAAAAGTTACATCCCAACAAGTTTACACTGCTGCCTCCATGTTTAACAGCAGCAGTGGTGTGTTGTTCCTGTTCTTTAGGGCATTTTGATTATAATATTATGGTTTTATTTATCCACACTACTTTCTTCGATGTGCATAAACAGAATTTCTTACAGCACACTGTTGAACTCTGCTGACCAGGTGATTTCTAAAGGCTGTTAGTTGCACAATGCTGGCCATAGATTTTAACAGATTAAAAAAAAAAAAAAAAACGTTCCACTTCACAGGCTAGTGGGTCTGTTGTCAGTCTATTGAATAACCAGTAAGATTTATAGGAACTGATTTTTTGTAGAGCAACAGAGTGTTTTGTGTGGAAATGAATAGCACTGCATGTTCCAAATATAACTTGCAAATATTTTTTTTTTGTTTGTTTTCCTTTTAGGCAAACAAGGCTGATGTGAAGGCCATTATGGCCCGCTTTCAGGCAACCGGAGCAAGCGTCGATGACTCCACTCCAGTGGGACGTCCAAAAGCACCGCTGCAACCCATGCTCTCCTCCGGCCCAACAATACAAAAGAAACCTATTCTCGAGAGCCTCTCAGGCAGTGCCATAAACTCTTCCTCAAAGCCACCTTTTCTGAAAAGCACACCATCCACTAAAAGTGACTCAGATGTGCATGAACCAAGCAAAACTAAGGCTTTAGCAGGCAAGTTTGCCAACTCCATGGATGATACCACCACCAGCAAACCACTGGTTTTTAATAAAGTGCAAACACCCTTGAAGCCACCTTTTTCCCAGGCTGCTGAAGCTAAAGTGCCTTTAAACAAATCCCCTTTTAACAAACCTCCACTTAATTCCAATGTTCCTGAAACCAAACCTGCGTTTCCAAAGCCGCCTGGGGCACTTAACTCCAAACCCAGCTGGGTCAAAGAAGACAGTGGAGGTGGTACTGCAACAAACAGCGGCACAGTGCCACCTAAAATACCTAACTCGCTTCAAAAGCCACCCAGCAGCGTTCTAAAAATGAGGCTACAGAGTGAAGAGCAGGCAGAGACAAAGACAGACACTGTGAGCAAGTTCCCACCACAAGCAAACATTGCTCCTAAACCAATCACTAACTTCAAGAATGCTCAAAGTTTGTTCAACAAGGAAAAGGACTCATCTGAGCAGGCAGAGAATGGTGGGGCCAACAAACCATCTGTCACTGCTATGAACTCTGCTTTCCCCCCCAAACCTCCAGCCCACAAAAAGCCAAGCCTGAAGAAGCCGTCCAAAGATCCCGCCAAGGCTGATGGTATTAACGGCGACGCTCCGCCAGGCCTGAAGCGCAACCCTCTCCCCAACAGTTTAGCTTTGGGTCCCCCTCCAGCTAAACCTAATCGGCCTCCCAAAGTAGACCTGGAGAGCTTTAAAAGAGCCACAGAGGCCTCTGAAGATGGTAAGTCGAACAAGGAAGTGATTTCTTTGCCACAAAAACTATTAATAAAACTACTGTTATGTACCCCTGAGTTCAGGAAGTACATCAATAGGCTCCTCTTACCTCAGTTCCTATGGTGTACCATTAAATTTGCATGTTTCTTAAGTAAATTACATCTGGATGCAGAAGAAACTTTGGATTCTTTCTATTAACTTTTATTTATTTAGCTCTGCTAAACAGATAAACTGTAGGGAAGCATCATTTCAACCAGCAATTGAATATTTACTACCTGGAGCAACATCAAGTTATCTGTTAACTTTGTTTAGATTATTTTTGGACCATGAGAGGAAGCCAGATTTTCTGAAAAGACCCTTAACATACACAGGGTAATATACGGAAACTTCAAAAAAGGCTCCAGGCCAGGCTTCAAACCTAGAGTTGTCATGCTGCACAGCAACAGTGCTGAGAATTCAAGCACTCCTTTTTCCTTTTTTTTAAAAAGGGTACCTCATATATTTTCAGAACACTTTTAATTGCATAACTAAACCTTCAAAAGCTGATGTTTTCTAAACCAACACTTTAAAAACTAACAGTAACACATGAGAAGCACCACAGACAAGAATTCCTTAAATTTTCTTTAGCAAAATATATTTATCAGGGTTTCTTGATTAAGTTTTCTATTCAGTGGATGCTGTTAAAATTTAACTGGTCTGTTCAATGTTTGCATGTTTTGCAGGACATTTCCTGTTTATCACGTGTAGTATGAAGCTGTTCTGTAAAAGGCTGCACAGAAGTGTGAACAAAACTTGCTTCACACATTTGTGTGGTTTTAGTGAAATTTTTAAGCTAGTCTGTAACAAAGTTAAGTTTAAACTTTTTGAGCATCAAAATGTTTTATTTATATTAATCTTTTATCTCCTTCAGTCTTAAAACAGAATTTAAACTTGTTTGTCAAAATCCTGCTTGCGCTTTATAGCTGCCGCTGTGTTCAAATGCTTCAAATAACAGGCCGAACATTAACAAACTTGGTTCCTCTATTTGCCTTAGCTGAGTTCCCCATCCAGTTTCTCCTTTCTCCTCCCCCCAGTTTGACAGCTGAACTGGTTTCACCACATGAGGAAGTAAGCTCTGGCAAAAAAGGACTGTTTCGAGCCAAACTCTGTTTTTGGCTGTAAACCCCGTTTGGATCTATTTTATGACAAATATTACCAGAAACACTGAGCTCAGGTTAAAAAAAAGAGAGTAAGAAAATTATTTTGACATGTACAGGAGATGATTTATAGTTGGCTTAAATGAAATAACACAAAATATAGAGCAAAAAAGACACAACTGAGGAGTTTTGGATCAAATGTTGATCTGTTTTAAACAACCCATACTTCTTTATTTATTACCTTTTATACTGTTTTTCTTTCACAAATCCCTAAACTCACACATATTATTTTGTATTTGCAGATTCCTATACATCAGTTTCTTTTATTTATAATTAAGAATGTGCCAATTTTCCTAATCAGTTGCCAAAGTTGTCCAAATTCAACTGTGTCATGATGGGCTTAAGGGCTCTAACCCACATGCAGAACACCACACGGGACAACGGGAAAAAGTTTAACAGTTTAT
>JAUZNJ010030936.1:0-14501 GCA_034780135.1 Jordanella pulchra | reverse complement strand
ATTCAGGGATTGGTTTTTCGTCAAATCTCTATTTATAAAACCTTCTTTTTGCTTTAATTAATAATCACACAATATTTACCCAATAGAACAAATCCCCCTGTAAGGGTGGCCACAGGTGGTGAAAATGATTGGCCACCCCTTGCCCCACCGTAGATCTGTCCCTGCCTTTATACAAATTGCAAACTCTACAATATGCAGCCTACAGAGTGAGTGTCCTAAATTAAATGCACACGTCGGTGTTTAATTGTTGCTATATGTTCATTTAAACAGCAAATTGCATTTTCAGGGATTTCAATCCAAAATGTACTTCTGACTTATTTCCACTTTCGCCTTTTTTTTTTCACAACATCATTTTCCTGAGTCAGTCTGTCTGCATTATTTGATGCCACCCAGCTCTGGCTGTACAGCAGCCTGTTGTAACAAGCCTCTCTTTGCAGTCAGGCCTCTGTTTTTATTCTCTTCCTGCATTGAGCACTGTTAAAGGATGTCTGAAGCACACCTCCCTCCTCTTCTTATGACAGAGTTCAGAGAGTGCTCTGAGTCTGGCTGACGTCATGTTGCCGCAACTCAACAAACACAGCAGCAGGCAAGGAGACGGACGGGCCCACAGACAAACTACCATACAGGCAGGGGATATATTTATAGCCCCTTGGCATATGCTAGTCTCACAGCAAGCCACATGGCTAGATACTCCCTGAAGGCAAAGCTAACCTGAATATGTAGTGTGGAATCCACAAGTCTGCCTCACACAAGAACAAGTGTCTCTCCTGCTAAGAGTGCAGGGGGGAAAATCAGATTCTTGTGTTTAGGAATCATTTCGGGTAAATCATATTCCCACAGTGAGGACATATCATGTTACACTTGACAAAATTACCTGGTGAGGATGAAAGCCTGGAAAAATGCTTTACATCTTCGCTTATCTAATAAACTCTGGAAGCCAACAGCCATTAGAACCGTGGTCGACCATGATCTGAACTCAAGGATGCCGCCGCTATCGGCTGTATGTAAATATGGGGCGGTTAATGTTTGGGTGCAGTCAGCTTTCACCCCATCCTCCAGATAGTTGGCCAGTCAGGTTGACTTTGAAATGATGATGATGATTAGCAGGGAATGCTGGGAGAGTAGCGAGGTCTCGGCGGTGAACCCCCGCAGCTGGTGTCAGAGTTAGCGGAGCAACGATCCAGGTAATTAATTCTTTGACAAGCATCAGTGGTTTGGAAAATCAGTAAGAATGGCAGACTCTGATCAAAAGGGAAACACGTGGGGAGATGTTTAAACAGTGAGGCATCAGTCAACCAAGGACACAGACACCATTGCTACAAAGCAACTCTTGGTAACTGTCAAAAAAAAAGCTGAAGAAAAACTCTGAATGTTTTTGCATTAACGCTCAAAAGTATGCAAATTCATGTAATAAAAGTTAATTTCTGTGGCATGAAACATATAAACAAAGGGCAGCACCATCACACTGCTTTCCAAACTTGAGTCTTTTCAAAATCTATTTAGTTCTATTCAAAAGTATGTTATTGATCTCAAAGGGAAAAAGAAATGTTGAGTAGATGTTGATTGCTGTAGGTCAGTAGGATTTCCTGTAGCGATCTGTCTTACAATGAGTCTGGAAAAGCCTTTTACCAAAGGTTTTCTTAATGTTCTCCTTTAAACTATCTTCACAGGTTCTAAAGGAGTCATCTTAACTGAACCTGCCGTCTTCTTTAAGTCCTTTGCTCTGATGCCATTACTTCAACAGCTGGTAGCAGAGCTCACTTTCCACCATTGACTTCTTGAAAATATAAAATTCTTTGGATTTTATGTGAGAAACGCTATATATGTTGTTATTAAAACCATTGCCCTTGGAAACCGAATGTCCTGAGTTCTAATCCTACCCTTGTATGTTTAAGAATTGAGCATGCCTTTTCTCACAGTGGATGTGTGAGTTTCCAAAGTACTCTGGCTTTATCATTATATCAAAAAACAAGCATTTGAAGTCTATTTCTACTCTACACTGACCAAGTAGGAACTGTTGTCCATCCTTTGTGTCTCTGTGTTATCCTGTGATCTGTCCATAATTTACCCTGCATCTCATCCAATAACCACTAGAAATAAGCACAAGGGTAGAGTGGCCATCTTCAGGCCTCCTGCATGTTTTTTTCTATGTCCTTTTGCTGTAACACTGAGTGCATGAGTGTTAAGCCCTCTAGATCAATATTTAGTGGAATCAACTCTCACTACAGAAGCAAGTTTTGTAGTTTCGCAAAATATTTTCACATGAAAACCGTCTCAGAGCTCATCTGCTTAATTGATTCCTTCACACACACAAAGCCACCTATAGTGCTTATTTACTGTTACCTTTTCTAATATAGAAGGTATTAATGGATCAGTGCTTTTATGTTCCTTTTCTATGTCTGCTTTTGTCTTCTTGACGGTACAGTGGGCCTTACAATAGGTTCGGTTCTTCTGGAGGTTTCTTTCTGTTAAAAGGGTTTTTTCCTCACCACTGTTGCTGCATGCATGCTTGAAATGACATGTGTTCTGAATTGGGTCTGTATAAATAAAATGAACGGAATTAAATCAAGTCCTACAGTCTGGTGCAGCAAGGACTGTTCAGACTGCTATATTGGAGAAATTGAACACAGACTTTACTAATCCATGGTGCAGCACAAGAGAGCCAGTTGCTCTGGGCGAAATTAAGCTGTACACTTCAAGAAGAAAGGACATTCCTTTGACAACCAAAATGTTCAGATTTTGGACAGAGAGGATAGATGGTTTAAGGATAGATGGGAGATCACCTTTGTAAAAACAGGGAAAAGCCATCATTAAGTAGAAGGGAAGGATTGCAGTTTCAGCTTCCACAAATCTACAATTTAGTCCTGGAACTCATTCCAAAGAGTTTACACAAGCCCACTCATCCTGAATCTAACAGCCAAACACAAAACTCATACACAACAAAACACTTCAAAGACCCAGCAGAACATATAAAGCTTTGATTTGCATCAGACTTGAAATGTACTTAGGGGGATAGACCTCCATAAGATCAGCTTAATAAGTATTTATAAATATCAACACTTCAATTACAGATTGCTCTGATTCAAACCGGCAGAAATTACAAAGGCTCCAGGATATGCTAAAGTATACTAAAACCTGTTTTATGAAAGCTTTAATAATGTTGAGCTTGCACAATGTGACATGTTCAAGTCCCGATTTTTAGAAATTCAGTATGCCTTAATAGTTGCCGTATCCAAATCAAACAATGGCAACAAATGGGTTTTGGTAAATAGAATAAAAAATTAAGAAATGTAGTAATAGCATAAAGATTAAAGGGAAATTCACTTGCAACATCAGCTCTAGTAAACAACAGGGGGTGCGAAAGAAGGAAAAGGTGCATCTCTCTCTCTCTCTATATATATATATATAGATGCAGTGAATAAGTAAAAAATAAAGAATAGATATTTAAAGAGTCTTATATACAGTGGTGATCTTATGTGCCTTGTGGTATACTCTGTTGTACTCTGATGGAGTACAAACATGATGTGTCGATGGTGCTAATTGGTGTTATATAGTATTTTAGTGAAAACACTACTGCGGCAAAGTGTAAACAGTGCAGTTGCAGGTCTTGGTAAATAAATGAATAAATACAGGTTCTCATTTTATAGGCTTAGTTTACAGTAGTAATTAGACAAGGTTATTTCACAGTGGTATTGTAGAGTCTGACGGTAGCGGGGATGAACGACCTGCCGCATTGCTCCTTCTTACACTGGGGGTGTCTAAGTCTGTCACTAAAGGAGCTGCTCAGCTCCTCTATAGTCTGGTGCAGGGGATAAAAGGTACTGTCCATGATGGATGTGAGCTTGGCCAACATCCTCCTCTTAGCCACCTTCTCCAAAGAGTCCAGAACGCAGCCCAGGACAGAAGTGGTCCTCCTGACTCGCTTGTTCAGTCTCTCGCTGCCCTGCTCTATGTTGCCCTTTAAAAACTGTAATAACATAAATTTGGCTGTTTAAAGGCCTTTCACTGAAACAAACTTGGCAGATTGGAAGGCATCCCAAGCAGAGGGGGCAGGGAAAACGGAAAAAATATGTGCTACTAGTCTGTCACATAAGAACTAGATGAAATATATAGAAGTTTGTTATTTCTACTTGACAAGATGTGAAATACAGTCTGCAAATGCTTCTACAGTTCACTATAAACACTGGGATGCTTGAACACACATACACACAGTATAAACATTGCCGATGCAGAGCACCCAACTTCTACAGAAAACTAATTCCACAGACAGACTGTAAAGAAATACTGATTATCTCATCATGTACATTCCCATCACAAATCCACACATGCTGTTTAAACATCAGGAGTTTCTTATTCTTACTGCAGAAACGTAACTCATTAAGCATAGACATGTGGTACAGATCCATTCATTGTTGGTATTTATTATATGTATGGATTGCACTTAAAGTCTTTAGCTGCTGAATGAAATGCAAAGAACATTAAATTCATGAGTGTGAGATCACCTTCAGAGGGAAAAACGTATACAGCACTAAATACGTAAGAGCAGGGCTGCTGTTACTGCCATTGGCTTGATTAAATTATGTCTATATTCTCTTGATTGTATGGATTGAGCGAAAACACACACACACATGGGTGGAATAGCCTTAATGAAACATCATAGACACGAGTTTTACAGACACTATGTCTAGAATACAAATCCCCTGTAATATTATTTGTTTTCATCCATCAGTATTCATTATTCCAGTGAATATATCATTGAAGTGCTGCTATTGATCCTGTATTAAATCCTATTGTTACATTCCTATTCAGCTGTGAGCAAGGTGAGGCAAAAGGAAGGGTGACCAAATGTCATGGTGACAACATGGAGCATTGTCAAAGGTAGCTTTATCGATCAAGATAGACAGAGAGAAGGAAAGGCGAGATATTTCCGCAGGACCCCAACCGTCTGACATTTTAGAAAAGCTGTCCTTTCTATTTCTCACCATCTATTGTTGCACACAAAGACCACCGAGGCCTTGATGCAGGCAGTGTGAGCTGTGGCCTTCACACCCAGCAGAGACAGTGAGCAGCTTCTGATGTAGCTCTGTTTAAAAAGAGGGAGTCTTGTTCATTAAATTTATCTGTGGTAATTTTTGCAGCTCACATGCTGTGCTTCTTAGAAGGTGGCCCGAGTATTGTGTGGGTTTTTTGCTTTGACATTTTAAAGGCCCTGCTGTCATATGGTGTCAACGGTTAATGTGAAACACAATGTGAACGGTGGTTCCACAGTCTGCTAAGGGTCCAATTAGGTTGCCAGCCATGTTCAGCGATTCCTTACACAACTTAGAAGACTCAGAAACACTCCCGGTGGGATCTCTCTTCTTTTCCTTTCATTCTTAGATCCAAATGAAGGCAAATAGTCGAAGAACTAAAGCTGCACACAGGCTTCTTTGCCAAAGCAGAACTGCCAAAGCAAATGTGTCAGACTGTAAAAACAACACAATCAGGACGGGACAGTGCCTGCAGTGTGTTGACATTCAGAAGGACTATAGTGTACACAAACACACTAGATTGGACCTTTAACCTACTTTATCTGTTTTCCTGCAATTCACAAAAAATGTGTTTGATAGACTTTAAGGTTAGGCCAAATTATCCACCTATGCAACACACTTGCCTTTTAAAATATTATTTCCATGACCCAGACCATTGTTTTGTCTAGTCTACTTGGGTTAAATACAACTTACTCCAAGATCAACAGTTTTTCTTTGCTAATAAATGATAGACCTGGATGTCTTGTAGTGCAGTCTACATGTCATTGACATTATTTTGACATTTTACTGCATGGGTCTTTTCAACAAACTCAGAGTCAAATCATCCATCCATTTTGTCCCGCTTCATTCGTAGTGCCTATCTCTGGCAATCTACGTGCATAAGGCGGGGTACACCCAGCACAGGACGTCAGTCTGTTGCAGGGCAGCACATAGACACATAAAGACGTACAACCATGCACACACACACTCTCACCTAAGGACAATTGAGAGATGCCAGCTAACCTAACAGTCATGTTTTTGGCTGTGGGAGGAAGCCGGAGTACCCGGAGAGAACCCACACATGCTGTAATGGTTTGCTGTTTTCAAAAACATCAGTGTGCTCTCACTGATATCAAGTTCTTTAAATAATAAAACTTATTTTAACTTATTCACACTTTTTCCCAGTCAATAGAAAGAAGGTAAAATGAGGGTTGGTTCACCACCTCCACCACTAAAGGAGACAGAGGAGACTCTACATGATAAAGAAGTCTGCATACTTCTCCAAATCTGAGGACAGATAAGGTTGTGGATGTACGTGATGGATTGTGAGGTGAAACAGTAGCACTCAGATAACTTTCTGAAAATAAAAGAGCTGAGAACCCTCTCCTAAGAAATATTTAATTCTCTTCAAATTAATGCTGTTCTTCATCCATTTGATTCTCATCAAAAGAACATTCTATATTTGTGTTTTCTACATCCTATGTGTCTAGCAACCTACTGACTTTTTTAGTGTTTTCACAGAACTTCAACAGAATTCTCTGGACTGAATTACGAAATGAAATGGCATGAGTAGCCTTAAGGAGGGCAGGGAAAAACAGTGTGAAAAATCTTTAAATTCATTTGTTGTTCCCATGTGGACATAATTCACCACTTCTGCAACAACCAGTTCTCTTTTTAACCGTGTAATGGCTGCAGTGATGCTCTGAAGTGGAATGTCCTAATTAAGTTGACATTTAAATTACATGACAACCAAATTACAAAAGTGAATAGTTCACATTAACATGCTAACATTAATGATGACAAATACAGAATTCATGATCTTTTTGGAACTTGTGTTTGTGACTTATTGGCGAGAATGACAAGTTTTTTTTTCTGAAATTTACCTAGTAGTCTTCCATGTGATCATAGATAAAGAGCTGCTCAATCCATTTAATCAAGCTTGGATAATCTAGTTTTGACAACTGGAGTTGAGACATGGGCCTGTGCAGCGGTTGCTTGGTCTATCCAATGTACAAGTATTTGCGCTCTTCACTACACTGAACAGCGTAAACCATGTTGTCGGACTTGTTTCTGAGTGCCTTATTTTTGGGGTGAACAAGTTTTTGTCTCGGGGTATTGCTGGGTTTGAAGTGCACAGGGATCCGGTGCTAGTTAAAGATCCTTCCAAGTCCAACAACGTCCGTCAATGTGGTTTACCACATTCTGCGTTGTGTACAGATTGGAGAGATCAAGGAAACGCTTGTCAGGCACATGGCTCAAAACAGGAGGGCTAACTCCTCAGGACAGGACCAAGCTGTCCACCTACACGTGGAGGCTAAAAGACACTTGTTTTAGGACAACAATGTCCATATTTTAGCCAAGGAGTGAGATGATCTGAAAGAGGGGTCAAGGAAGCCATCTTTGTTAACCTGGAGAAACTACTTAACAGAGAAGGAAGTCTTAGGCATAACTTGTCACCTACATAGTGTGGTGATATTTTAATATATTTATTATCCTGGTAGGGGTGTTAAATATGTTACTTACTCATATAATTTTAGAACTGTCATATATTGTTTATGAACACATGCCCTACTGGCTGTATGTTAGAACAATAACTGAAAGTGTGAATCGAGCTCAAATCATGGTCAAACAGATAATTCTGCACATCTTTGGAATTAATTCGCCACAACTTCTGTTCAAAATATAAGAGTTTATTAACAAGAATCATTCAGATCCAAGTGAAACATATTTCAGTTTAACACTCTTGACTAAAAACTAGTGAAAGCTGCGTCAGTTAGCTGTTGCTCGGCCAGGCGGGTAGGATGGCAGCTTCCTCTGAAAAATCCATCATAACTGAGCATGCATGCAGGGACAGTGGAAAGGAAAACTCTCCTCTAACCTGTTTACTGGCCACATCAAAATCACCCAAAACTTTGAGAGAGTCTAGCCTGCCATATAAAACCATTGTAATGGTGAACAGTAGCATTATTGTGGCAGCATGAGGCTGCAAATTTGGAAGCACCACATATGTCTCGAGGATGGAAAGAGAAAAGACAGTTATTAGGAATAAACCACCAGCAGAATCAGAACCAGGCTCAGTGTGAGTGGCCTTCTGCCAACAAGGGGTTTAAGCTGAGTGTAAGACAAAGGATACACACTAAAGGAACGCAGACACATTGATCAAAGACTACCTTTCTTATAGGAAAGAAGTAAAAGAGGCGTACACATGAATAGGTGTAGCTGCTGTGGTGTGGAGGTGGAGCGCATAACCCATATACCGGCTTTTGCAGGTTCAAGTCTCAGCCTTGCCAACCTTTTGCATGCTTTCAAAATAGTGAAAAATAAAGGCCACAGAGCCTAACAAATAACCAGAAAACACAAAGAGGCACATAGAGCTGCATCAAAGTCTCAGACTGCGGCATTCATGAGCTCCTTATTTGGAGCCTTTCAAGATTAGGTTAGAGAATCCAACATGGAGTATTAAAGCTCAGAGGTTGAGTCAGCTTGCTCGCTGTCTGACTCATTCAGATAATTAGCAGAGACACGTTTTCTCTTTTCTTGGGAAAAAACATCCATGTTATAGCACTCCAGATCAAATGTTATGTCACACAAAATCATCGTCAGTTATGCTTCACTGCCCCAGTCTCACTATTAAATTAGCACTGCTGTTCCTCTGAATCCCAGGATGTTTATCTGTTGCTAGGACTGGAAAATCTCCACACTCATTGCTTTGCACCAAGTGGACACAGAAAGGAGATTAGCTAGATTTTCTGATCTGTGAAATGATCATACACTGCAAGACTCCAACAGGAAGAGCATTTAAAAACATTCACCTTTCCTGAATGTGCACTATACAGTATGCAACAGATGATTCATGCTAGCTTATAGTTTTCATATTTTTAGTTGCAGGATATTAGTATCGATCCATCCTGAGTGGGCATGATGAAGATCAGACTTCAAGCTTTTAAATCTAAACTTCAATCATAATGATTGTGCTCAGACTTTAACTAACAAAGCAGGTAACGTTCAGGTTTATCTTCTAAATGTAATGATGTAATCAAATCTAGCACAATTATCTCGGCCAAGTATCAACCCCAGTGCACAAGTAGCAAAGACTGCACGTTCCTTTAGTTTCCACTTGAGGCTCACTGCAAAGAGCAGTTCCATCAGCCATGAGCCCTCATGCTGAAAACACTATCTCTGCTCCCAAAACAATCACTTTTCTGATTTTATTTGATTTAAATCCTTCTCATCTGATCTGTGTCCACATCTTACTTTTCACTTTGGAATGTATTGATCTAAGGATAAAGTGAACAAGATGTGGAGACTATAACCGTCATCTACAACTTTTTAAAATATTAAATACAAAATCTTCAACTTGCAATGAATCCATGTTATTCAAAGATTGTAAGGCTAAAGAAATATGCCAACTAATGGTTACATCATACTTTGCTAAAATATAAATTCAAACATGCTCCATGCTCGCTGTGTGCATTTTCAAACCCAGACTGTTGTTTTACCGAAGGTCAGAAGGTCTTCAAATACTTTGAACATAAATGTTTCCTTTTTGAAAAAATGTTCTAGTTAGAATGGTCATGACATCCACAGCTATCTCTGCAGTCATACTCCTAAAGGCTTAGGCTTACAGGAGGACATAGAGACCATTTTTCATAACTCTGGTTCATTCGATTTCTATTTACTTTCAAGACATTTGGTTTCACAATAACTCATTTAGGGGTAACATAGTACAAAGAAATTTTAACAAATGTACTCCACCTTTTCTGATTTTCTTATTTGTGTCAGATTGGCCCAAATATTGCAACCCAACTAAAATAAATGTTTCAAAAGAGTTTAATGGTTATGATTAACCCTAAAGTGTAAAGTTTATACTTTTATTATTTACACTCTAGACAAATATAAATAGCAGAAATAGTTATAAGCTAATCATCTATATTTATGTAAAAGCCAGTTTATATGTCTTATTACTAATGCATTCTTTATTCAGTTTACTGATAATGCAGAGATGCAAGGTTTTTATATATAACTTAGCAACTGAGACATAAAATGTTCTTTATGAGACAGAAGTCTTTTGGAACCACTAACTCACAGAATACTACATGCTGCCGTCAGTGAAGAGCAGAAAGAAGAGAGAAAAGCAGTTAGGAGAAGATTTGCCAGTTAACATCTACAGGGTAGCTACAGTAAATGGTGCGGCAGAAACTTTGAGTGAAAACCTTGCACAGCAATAAAGTGATATAGACATGAATAATGCAGAAGCATTTAGTTCAGTGCTTAGGAATCAGATGTCCCTGGTGCCCTGAAGGATTCCTGTCTACTGAGCCAGCGTCTCTGGTCTAGAATAAAACCAGCAGAGAAGTTCAGCACTCCACACTGCCAAGCCACCAAAATCAGGCCTGCATGTCCATCAGTGTGCAAGAAAGTGAATTCATACATATGTATGGGAATATTTAGCAACAACACAGCTCATAACTACACATGTAGAACAAATTTTCTAATTATCTACTAGCTTTGAGACATTGAAGAAAATGCAAGTAATGTTAATACATTATTAAGTTGCATTGAATATACCTGTTGATAGTAAAAAAGGTACTGCAGTGATTTTTTATGAACTGGACCTTCAATGTTAGAAAACTGATGAAATGACAACAGAAACTGGTTCAGAAGCTGCAGGATAAAGGAAAAACCCAGCCTGACTCACAGCTCACGCTTTTATACATCCTGTTAATCAGACTCCCTTTCCCTCATCCTAGTGATCACTCCTCATCTTATTCAATCCCCTGTTTGTTGTTTTTCATCGCCATGTCACCATTACAACTTCTTATAGGTTTGTTATTAGGTTCCTTTGTGTCCCATTTGAATTCCATTTAGTAAAGGCCCACTTACAGTACGATCTTGCCCTCCCAGGTTTCACTTTCCCACAAAAACAGATTTTGACTGAACAATCTGAGATTCAATGTTCAAACGATGCCAGTTTCCTATCTTGGTTAAAAAAAAAGAAATGAAAGGTCACTTTTTGAATTCAATTCTTTTTAGATTCAGATCATTTATACAGGACCAATTCACAACACATGTCTTCTCATGGCAATTTAGAGACAATAACCTCAGATCACACAGTTAGATTGGTTAAAAGTTTCTATCTAAGGAAAACCAGCTTACTGAATCGACTCATTGACTCAACAGCAATCCCTCACACCAAGCATGCATGAAGAGTAAAAAATCTCTTTTAACAGAAACAAACCTCCAGCAGAACCAGGCTCTGTGTGAGCGGCCATCTGCAGAGGCCAACTGGGGTTCAAGGAGACAGAGGCCGAGATATAAAAAGTAACTGTCATCCAGCTCCACAGGCGACCCTGTCCAAGGAAGACACAACCAGGCAGACAAGCTTCAAGCCAGCTCCCATGTCAGAGGATGCAAGAGAACACATCCAGTTAGTCACTGTAAGAGAAATAGGACAACACTGAAAAACAGGCCAAGCTCCAACATCTAAAACAAAGGTGTTGATGGCAGCAGTCCAGCTGATATTTCAATTCAGAATGAAGTCACAGCTAAACAGGAACAGACCAGATGAAGCTACTATGATGAGAAAAACAGAACGAGCATAAAGTTAGAGACTGAACTAAAAAATAGGCTACTGCAGAATGGGAAAATAGAAATAGAATTAAGTAGGTACTACAAACCTATGCCATATACAGCATTGGGTGCGGATCAATGCTGAGTGGTCATGTGACCTAAAGCGCTGCTTCTGGGCAGTCCTCATTTAAGGTTATCGTCAGGCAGCAAAATAGATATGACAAATCCTCCCCCCCGGACTGTTGCATACTATTAGCCACATGGCATCCTCGTGCACATTTGATCTTTCATTGTCAAGCAAAACTTTTTCCCGCGTTTTGCATGACAAATTTCCCACACTGCAGTTGAATCATCACACCAGGTTTGCCCTCTAGTTTTACAAAAACATAAGAAACAAGATCTAATTTTTGAGTCATTTCTTCTCCCAAATTCACTCAGTTAAATAAAATTAAATCCAGTTTATTTATATAGTACTATTTCAGAATACATATCATCTCAGGGCACTTTACAAAGACAATATAGTCAGATTGGTTAAAGGTCTCTATCAAGGAAAACCAGTTGGATGCATTGAGTGTTTATGGGACACACTCCTCCTGTATGAGCTTGAGGTGACGATATTTGCTTGCATTTTGTTGTTGACTCTTCAACAACTCACACCCTGCATGCATGCAGTGACAGTGGAGAGAAAAAGCTCTCTTAACGAGAAGAAAGCTCCAGCAAAACTAGGCTCAGTGTGAGCGGCCTTCTGCCGAGGCTGACTGGGGTTTAAGAAGACATAAGCAGACATACAAAAAGAAGAAGATATACAAGAGGTAACTGTTAAGTAGCTCCACAGGCAGCCCAGTGCAGGACAGACATGGTGAGGCAGATGGGCTCTGAGCAGTTCCCATGTCAAACCATATAGAGCAACACATACACTTATGGGAAGAACTAATAAATACTGCAGAATGGGATATGAGACGGAATGAAGCAGAATGATGAAAAACGGTGCAGATGTCTTCCAGCAGCCAAAGCCTATAGCAGCATAAATATAGAAAATACCTCTGGATGACCTAACCATTTTGGATGAGGTACGAGAAAGGTAGAGCCTCATGTCAATGAAGTGGAAAAAGCAGTTGAGAAGCTCCATGCCACTGAATGCTCTGGGCAGTGGTGCTGCCAGGGGAATCACACTGAGAGTGGCATTTTTACACTTACTCCCATAATATACCAATGAACTGATATAGGATGGACACGTCCTGAAATAGATCATGCAGCGAGTAATAAAATATGGGGTTTGTGACAGCCTGAAAAGTTTTTCTGGTATTTCATTTCCTGTTTTAGCTTTTAGGCTCCAGGGAAGATAAAAGTGTGTCTAAGATTAGGAGACTGAATGTCACTAAAGTTGTAGTTACAGCCTAATATAAATCTAAAGCAGCATAAAATGCAGGTAAAGCTCTCTAATTACCAAAGCATCTCATTTTAACTGTTAAACCAAAGTGGCTGTTGAATGAACTGAGTGATTCAGCGAACAAATCTTTTTAGATTAGTCATTTAAATGTACTGATTCTTGTGATTCAATTCACTCAAATAACTGTTGTTTCCACTTTTGTTGTGGCAGTGACCTGTAGGTGTGCTAGAACCAAAGGTTAGAGATCTAGCACCCCTAGTGACTTATACAGTGTTGCTTTAAAAAAAAAAAGTTTATAGAAAGAAGTATTTTTGCCAATGTTATTTAATTTTAACATCCAGCAACATATAACAACCCAGCAATACATTTTTGGATTTGGGGTTTGGCCACAAGGTGTTTTCTGCCTCCCACATGACGATTTGTTAAAAACCTTCCCAAGGGGGAACCTATTTCATTAAAAATGTTTACCACTACCAACATCTTACATAAATGACTCACTGTGTGTGTTGAGAGAAGCTCTGAATTACCCCTGAAACATAAGCTTAATGATGACTTTACTTTTCAAGGATTCTTGTGGGATTTTGGTTTAAAAATAAAACTGGTGGGCTTTGAAACTGTGGGACCGTGGGAGAGACTGAATGAGAGTTTGAGTGCTAATTTTTCTAAACTGCTGAGAAGCTTTCATTTTGTTGTCTCAGCTGCTCAAAGCATCAACTAATGAGTAATTAATTACCGCATATATCCAAATCAAATCATCTCCTTTTCCCTCCCCATGCATGTAAGCTTTTGTTGTAATTTTGTTGCAGTGCTTGTAGACTCAAAGGAAGCACACATTTTCAAATAAAATTACGTCATTACCTTGTCTAATGTTGGAACAATTATTTTAGACACATGCAGCTTTCATGAGGAGGTGGATATGTGGTTAATGTGTTACACTGACAAGTAACTAGCTTTTGCTTAACATTATAAATGTCTAATATCCATTCAACCATCCAAATAAAGCAAACAGTTAAGTACCCTTGTAACAGCTGTGGGTCCTTATATGCTTTGTGAACCAGTCAAGTGTTGTCCGGGGCAGGTCCACTCTCCGTACTGAAATGGTAATTTATAGATAGGCGAGGTATCATGCTTAGCAGACGAAGGGAGCGGGGCACGTTGGTGACAGGAACATCAGTTTCAAAAACTGTTTCCTCCTTTTGCACCTGAAAGTGTGGCGTAATCATGTGCAGGGGTGATGCACCATGAAATGGAATGGGCGCCCAATCCGGGGGAGCGAACTCAGTGGTGTGTCTACGGAAATGAAGGTCATTCTTTACCCAGAGATGCTGGTGTCAGTAGAAAAGGCCTCTGAGGTGGAGGTCAGACATCGCCACAGGCAGACTAATGACAGCAGCAAGTGTCACACTTCATTTAAGGAATTGAGAGAGGAAGACATCACTATGAACTAATTAAATTACAGGAGTATGTTTCAATTTTAAAGGCTCAGTATCCTCAATGTGAGCCAGAAAGCAAAAAAATATAAGTAAAAACAA
>JAUZNJ010030935.1:0-14503 GCA_034780135.1 Jordanella pulchra | reverse complement strand
TATTTGCTTTAAATTATTCCATCAGAGTGGTAACCCAATTACAGTACAAAAAATAAAGAAAGAAAACTCTGCCTCTGATCTGCCTTAATAAAAATCTGCATCAATTCTTCTTTTAAACTTGAAATGTCCTAACGCCCCCGTGCGGTACAGGGGGGTGTTAGGACATTTCTACCAACGTCAACCTCTTCCTACTTCTGTTTTTATCAGCAAAACCAACAAAGGCGTAAATGCATAGTGAAAGAAAACCACACCAACCTACCCCCGGTGGTAGTCTTAGAGTTCTCTGATCTTTTTTCTTTTATTTCCATGAAGTGCCTGAGAGCAGGCAACCCGGGCCCCACTTGATAAACAGACCGATTGTTGACGCATGGTCGCTAAGACAACGCGATCCTGTCCGAATAATCTTTTTTTTACTATTTATCCAGTAAACGGAAGAAATAATCTATGATTGTTTAAAGGAAAAAAAAAAACACCAACCGCGATGCTTCACATGTCGGTATAGCTGCACCTCACTTTGTCTCTTTCTCTCAGAAAGGAATAGTTGTTTGCTGCCTCGGATCGGATTGCGGCCGGTTGCCATTAGAAACCACAAACTTCCCTGTTTTATAGTTTAAGTATTGGCCTGAACGAGGACGAGGTAATCTAGTTTATGTAAATAATGCAAAGGCTCAGGAAACAATAAACTATGAAGAGCATTCGTTGCCTAAAAGATCACTTGAAAATCCGAAATAAAATATGTTTTGTGTTATGTTTTGGTTGCGTATTTCTTTGCATATTTTTTTCAGATTAAGCAAAATTAAGGAATGACTACTATTTTTTTTACTGATTCTAACCACTGGTTTCCATCTCAATAATAGCCCTTTACTTTCTTGCAAATCATTTCCAGTTCGGTCTTATGCGTTCAAAAAAGCAAAAATGTCAGAGTTGCTCGAGTAAAATCTTCTTTTTTACCTGTTACTTTAGCTCCATTATAGAGCTTGGACTTTAAAATGTGTAGGCTAATTACTTGTGTTTGTAACCTTTATCAAAATAACTAATAATGTTCCTGAATTATCTCTGGTCATGGCTTTAAAGTCAGAATTTCACATTGCACACAGCTCAAGTAAAAAGATGTACAAATTATAACCGCTTCCAGTCAGGGCAGTTTTTTCAAACTGGGGAAAAAACTGTGAGCCTAAACCACAAAAAGGAAATCATTTCCAAAAATCTTTTGACTGGGTCTTCAAAAACAAGAAATCACAAGCAGATCATGTTAGCTCAATCTACACATCAAACAGGGTGCCAACGATTTTCTTTTATTTATTATGTGTGTAACTGTTTGGACATGATTTATTACAGCACCGCTTTATTGCTTTATCATAGAATAATTAAACTATCAAACATTGGAAATCAACTTATAAAACATTAGCCAGAATGTGTATAAATAGTTTCATAAAATAAAAAATATCAACAAAATACAAACTCGTTTACAGATTTCAGGATCATTTGCAAGCAAACATTCATCAATAGCTTCCTGAAACTGGAAAGTCTAAGTCCTTTCCTGTCAGTAAAATGAAATGACACACGATAATTCTCAAACTGAGATACTTAAACACCACAAGTTAACACTATCACTTTAAATGGAATAAGCGTGGTGAGGAAAAACCCAGCCTATTGCACACTGACACCGTTTTAGTTGCAGGAAACTGAAAATCTGACGTCCTTTGGGGATTTCAGTCATCTCCTTAATGAAGGTGAGCCACAGTGTCTGAGCTGTACTATAAGGCTTTCCTGTTGAAGGAAAACCTTGGCATCCATGTAGCTCAAACATGACAAATTTGAGTCAAAATCTCTGAGCGGTATAAACAATAAACTTTGTTATATCGAGCCCAAAAAAAAAAACGAACAAACCAAAGTTCAGCTTCAGGAGCTGAACTAAAACAGGAAATATATCCTCTTAGCAAACTCTTAAAACATGATGCAAGTCTTACTCATATTTGAACGTCAGTGTGTTGCTGTAAAACCACAACTCTCTGCTTTTGGACTATAAATGATGCCCACATGAGAGAAAAAGAGGTAGAGTGGTGTCTGCTTGAGGGTTTCAAGACAGAAAGTTGCAGCTGAAAGAGAGGCATTCCCCTGAATGAAATAAATATTTGTTTTCAATCTCTCAGCAGATTACTGGAGTATATAGCATGAACACGCAGAGAAAAAAAAAAGCTTCTGAAAATGTTGTTGTTGCTTTCTTTTTCATTCAGTCCCTGCTCTCGACCAAATCTCCATCTAGTACGCAGTGTATGTGTTTGGTATGTTAATAAAGGACACAAATATTCTGAAAAACACGGAAAACTCTAGACAGGTCAACAAAAACCCACCACTGTTCTCTGTGATGGTATTCAGCTACAAAGTTCATGAAATACATGACATCACTGCAGATGTCCTTTGGGTGTTCCAAGACAAACTGTCAACGTTGTGAGGACACCCAGAGAGAACTGATATTCCCTACTCCATCTGTATTACAGATGGCTTTGTACTCATTCCTGATGCTGCAGACTCAGAAGCCCTGCAGCACCCGGCGCTTTCATAGCTTCCTCAGACAGTCAGCTCCTGCTTGACCTCTGACCTCCACTGTAGCCTCTCCAGGTTCTCCTGCAGCTGCTGGGCACAGCCTGATAAATCCATGTGATGCAGAGAGGAGTAAACATCTTTCAGGCTCGCAGAGGAGCGCTGGCTCCACAGCCTCAGCATCTGATACTGCTGCTCCATGGATCCCAGAGTGGTCTCCAGCTCCACCCGCTCCATCTGCTGGTCAGAAACAGAGAGCAGTCGCAGGAACTCCTTCCACCGACGCAGAGGCACTTCCTTGATGATTTCATAGAGCACGATGGCAGGCCACTGACCGCAGTAATCATATTGTCTAACACCTGGGAGAAGAGATTTGGGATGAGTCAATTAAACTTTGCATTTTTACGTTCGTTTCCGTTGATTTCAGTAGTATTCAAACTTCTAGAAATCGCTCTGTTTTGTCTTGTTACAACCACATTCTTATGCATTAGACTCATGAAAAGAAGTCCATACAGTACCTCCGAAAGATGTAAGCGAAAGACGACTATTTTTTTTAACACTCAAAAATGCAAAACTAAGCCTTGTCTCTCTATTCAGACCCCTTTACCTAAATGAGGCTTGAAACAAGTCACTGCCTTGAGAGGCTCACTGTTTAGTGAGCTGAGTCTACCTTAGTTTAACCTATTATTATTAGTATTAGTGCAGCAGTTCCAGAAAGGCTTCATAGTAGAAAGTATGACCACATTACATCCATCTTCCACTAACTTCTCTAGTTCTGCAGGATATGTAGCTATGTAGAATTAAGCTGAGCACCATGGGCCTTTGTGTCGCTCCTCTGGCTTTTTTGTCCTCCCTGACCATCTGAATGAACCACAGACTATTGAGACTTTTTAAAAAGGATAAAAAAACTTTTTTAAGTAAAACCTAGGAGCTTTAACACTGCATGATTTTTGTTGCACAATTTATTTCTATATATTCAAAAACACTTTTTTTTAACCTTGCTTTGATGATCTTACATTTAGCACCTCAAGGTTTTTAAATAATAATTAATTATTATCATTATTTGTTAAAAAAAAATGAGTGCACAAAAAAACGTGATGAAGTCCAAGGAACATAGCAGGGCAGGGATGAGGTCATGGAAAAGTATAAAGGATATTTAGGTTATAAAATGATAAGAATGGCAAGTTGAAAGCCACTTTTGAAAGAAAGAAGTTGAAAGTCCTACAAGCCATGAGGAGAACCCAGCAAAGATGCGACGAGGAAATTTAGTTCCAAAAATTAAAATACAATGAGGTTTGTGGATGGTCCTCAATGACAAATTTGAAAAGATTAAAGCACTTTGAAAACTTAGCAAGGCATTGTTCACGTTTTATCTCCATAATTCACCACCTATTTTAGGGATACATAATAATATCAGCATGTTATCAGTATTGGCTGACATGAGCTTTAAAACGAAGCATCAGACATTTCAGATATAGCTCAGCCATATAAAATACAATAATTTTGTGTCAAACAAGTGAGGATTACGCCTGCAGCACCAGCGTGTCCTGTGCACCCAACCAATCGGCCACAGGAAACGCTGTTGGTTTGTCTATCTTCAGAAACAGTAGCAGAACTATTATTTGCTGTGACTGCACAAAGACAGGAGGGAGAGAATAACAGCGTCGGTAAGTAGGTCAAGAAAAAAATTAATGGTACTGGTTATTGGAAGGGGAAAAAAAGGGCAGTAAAAAAAACAAACAAAACATGGCACACTGTCCTCTAAACAAAGCCTTGATGATAAAACATGGTGGTGACAGCATGATGCTGTGGAGACGTGTTTCACAAGAGGGACATGAAAGCTGGGTCAGCACTGAGGGAAAGGTTTGAGACTGAGGCAGAGGTTCAACTCACATCCTAAACTTTTTTTTAAAAAGTCATCTTTTTTTATCAAAGTCCAGGCCGAAATCCAATCGAGAATCTGTGGTAGAAAGTGAACTTGAGTGAAGCTGTTGTAAAAAAAAATTCGTTTGAGTAATTTACTTCAGTTAGTAGAGATGCAAAGTGGGCAGAGACATAAAAAACACTTGCAGCTGTAACCCAGTAAAATGTGATTCTAAAAAGGACTAATTCAAGGATGGACGAATACAAACATATGTTACAAATAACACAATACAAACATATTCCATACATTCTTCATTTTCTTCTAGGTTAGGTTTAACTTTATTAATCCTGTAGGGAAATTGAGGTTATCTGTTGCTCACACATTAATTCACATCCAGTCAGCATTAAAATGTATTTGTTCTCAATTTCTCTTGTGTGGTAATAAGTCCAATTAAATCTTAATTTGCCACAGAGGCTGTGGTTGTTACATCAAAATGTAAAAATATTTACATTTTAACTGTTTTGGGGTTTTTTTCTTTACAACTTGAATACATGTTTATCATGAATACATTCTCAGACATCTTTTTCATTAGAAATGCTGTTGCTGGATTTGCTATATTTTTTCCATGAACCTTGAATGGAGGATACGCCATGTTTCGTATTTCTGAAAATAGCTAGATTGTTATAGTCTACCTGTGATGTCATTTAGACTAACTTAATCTAAAAAGGAAAATGTAGATAACCCTGTGATAAACTAACTGCCAGAGCTGCGGTTTAGAGGATTGAAAGTCGGGTGAAACAAAGATGTGCATTATTTATCTGATTTCACTTTACCCTAAATGCTGAAATGCTGACTGACGTGCAAGAGAGGGTATCCTGCTTACTTCTTTCCACCTCAGCAACAATGACTGATTACAGATAAACTTTTTGTGAAAAAAAGAAAAGTTGAATAGTGCAACTATCTCTGCAAAACATTGCAAATTGGTTGATTTCAAATAAAAACAGACTTCTACTGACTTGTGTTTGTAACCGTTACCAAAATAACTAATAATCTTTCTGGAATTTCTTTGGTCATGGCTCTAAAGTCTTATTAGCACTTAGAAAATGTATATCAAAGCAATAGTTTATGAAATTATTTCAACATCTCTTAGGAAGAGTTGTGGAGGGTAACACTTTACATTGCTGCCATTCACACCATCCCTGAGCTGCAGCTACAAAAATACAAATCAAGCCCACATTTTCCTAATTAATTTAATTGATTGATTTCTTACAACAAGCCAATGGGACGGACAAATACATGGTCAAAATGGACTGAAGCTTAAGTTTGGTGCCAACTTGTTTTTCCCTCTTTTTAAAGAACAAAAAAAGTAATTTTTCTAGATATTTTCTAAACTTGCGTCTGTTACTATTGACAGAGTAGCTGAATATAAAAACAAGCCACACCCAAAATACATGGAGGTTCTTTGTTTTTATTCAACAACTTTTGAATATGAAACAAATTCGGAAATTTTTTTGAAATGCACAGTGTGCATTTTATCCAGATCATAACTAAATATTGTACCTTTTAGGGATGCGAAATATCATCAGCGTGTTATTCGGTTGTTATTATATCTAAATATCGGACATCCACCCATATAATGAAAGTACTGTAGCTACTGTAAGGGGAAAGTAACTTTCTATCAAGATCCTAAAGGTCTCTGGTTGTATTTATGTGTTGTGTTTAATTATGTGGTCAACTTTACATAAAGTAAAACTGAAAAGGAGGTGAGTTCCTTGAGTGAGTTCCTTTCTTCTCATGCAGTCTTCTTATGATATCATCTAATGACTCATATAACATTTGTGGTGGTCATAAACCTCATAGGAACACAAAACGCTTTTGTGAGATGACGTCTGATAAGGGTGAAATTTCTCACCTGTACATATTTATGTTTTTAACAATAGTACAAAATTCAATTAAAGCCATATGTATTCTTCTGAAATCTATCAAGGCATAAAACCTGACTCCAATTTCCTGTTTATTAGCAAACTAGTACGTTACACAAAGCATAGCAGACAAGTCACAAGAAGTCAATTTGTGTTGGGCATTAAATATTGAACCTTACCCGCTGGAAGACCCCGCTGCACGTGGCCGTTAATATAGGTGGATGATTCCTGACAGAGGGGCATCATGGGAGTTTCCTCATGAATAACTGATTTCTGGAAAGAACAAGAACAAGTAAAACACAATTTTCCCCAAGCCTTCTCTCTGAAAAGCAAAATTCTTCTGTAATTTTTTAAATACCAGTAAATTGTCTTTGGCCTTTGTCAAAAATGTTTGTTGTAACTGCACTATAGAGATGATTATCAGAATTTAACTTTTGACCTTTGTATGTGTGTCTAAGTGAGTGGTGTTAAGATTGTTTTTCATCCACCTACAGTACAGCTACTGTCTGTAGGCTACTCTTATCTGAACAGAGCATAAAGATCATGAAACTTAGCACAAACCGGCGTGGTCGGGCTGCTACTGTGATGACTGTGTTGTTCTGTAAGGAGAAAAGAAGATATCATCAGTTTTCTGCACGTAACAAGACACACTGAAAACTTCCTTCAAAGTTTACTATAAAATAAAATTGTAATATTGTGTATTTGACTCTCATGTGCAAATAAACTAAACTAAAAAATTAAAACTCAATCCAAAAATGGCATAAAAAGAACAAACATTAATATTCTTTAAAACATTATTATTATTTTGTTAGGGGGTGGCCTATATTTCAACCAAACTAGGCCAGAATTGAGTCCTGAAGAGTTTACAGTTGCACTAACTGTTATTTTGCTATATTTAGCGACTGTTCAAGACCTGTAAAAGTTGGAAGTTCATGCTGTATATGGCCCTAACTATATCGGATGCATAGGGGAAACGTTAGGGAGTTTAGGATATTATTGCATTAACTAAATATAATAGGAAGCCTTTATTTATCCCACACCTAGGAAAACTCTTGGTAATACAGTTATCAAACATAAGACAAGACAGTTTTCAAAATATCTTTCTCAAAATATCAGACCAGTTTCTGAAGGGACAATAAAAAGTTTTCAGAATGTTTCCACTGGAAAAGATTAAAGAAATTGTAATCATTATGTTTTAGTGGACAATACTGCAACATACATTTAAATTTAACTCTGTACTGGTTATACAACAATAATGCAAAAAAGTCCTGAAAAGTGCAGATTTATTACCAATACCTGTATACCAAACAGGATTAAATCATAAGAAAACCGGACTTTCGCTCAGTTAGTCCAGTTACCTTCTGTTTGCATGCACCACACAGCTTTAGATATTTTCCTTATCTGTTCAGTAGTTTATGCATATCATGAATTGTTTCAGTAAGCAGAATATGGATTATTGCAGCTAACGTTTTGGTTTCTCTGCCGACCACTGCATATGCATCAGTTGTGCAGAGCTGCAGTTTCGAAAGCCACCATCTTTCAGACAGTGGAAGGGGAAAAGCTCCATAATAAAAGACACCCATCTACTTTTTCTAACATGTTTGGTTCATTTTTTTCTGTAGAATCTCTTGTTATTTGCAGCCAGGGTACGGTCACTAGTTACACAAACAGCAAACTTCAGTGAACATTTTTCAACACTGGCATTCTGGGATTCAGTTTTTACAGTCTCTTTTGCTCTCTGTGTAAAGTTAAGCCCTTTTTTCCTCCCATAAATACCTGATCCTTTTTTTGTGGTCCAGCAGGGAAGAACATCTTCCTTTCTTAGCAGGTTACAGAAAAGCAGCAGCAACCACAGGAGCACCAGAAATGTTACAAAAGCAACCAGCAAATAAAGCCAGACGAAGAGGTTATCTGCTGAAAAGACAACAGAGCACCGACATGAGTACCTTTAATTCTAACCACTGACAAACAGGAGAAAGATTTGGGTTGTATTGATTTTGTTAAAAACTAAACAAAAAGGTTATAACTAACAACCTTTCTCCAGTTTATTGACAGTAGGGTTAGATGTTCCTGGTGAGTTAGTACGTGTCAGTGCTCCCATTTGCGGGTCCGGACTTGTAGCTGGAACAGTTGTTTCATCTTTATGGAACATCACAAGAAAGAGAATGCATTGCAATCATTAATGATTAATTAGTAGAATACCAACAGTTTAGCTTTATCAAAGGCACAAAAGCAGACAAACACAATGATGCTAAATTCATGAATGGCATTAGAAAAAGAACAAATGGAGTTCCTAAAAAACACAAACATTTTATTTTTGGTACTTTACTCTTTCATTTCTTGTTTTTAAAGATGTTTTTTTTTAGTGTGTTTTTTTTTTTAGCGATTCAACATCCTTTTTCAAACTGAAGGTGCAGAAGGAACCACAAGAGTACAACAAATGAGAAATTAGAGACAATAATTGCAATTCAATTTTAATTCAGTTTATATAAAGCTAAACTGAAACCATGAGTGTACAAATATATACTTTCCTCCAGACTTAATATATTTTAATGCCATTTTTCATACTAAAGTTTCCTAACAGTTTTTTGGTTTCTCTAAGTTTTATCCAAAAGAGCATTGTCTATCCCTCATGTCAAACTGCTCTAGCTTTCTAATAGTTTTAGGATAATAGAGGGTCTAACAATTTCAAGTCTCTATAAAAACCCAAAACGTTTTTTTCCTAAAAAATAAAAGTCACAACAATATAATCTTTATTGTGCTTCACGATAAGGATAGTATTCCTGGTGATAGGAGTACCTGTGCCAAATGTGGATCTTTTCACAATAGAAATAATGTTCAATTTATTATTAAATTTATCAGTAATATGATTTTTTTCCTGAGGAGATGACTGTGTAGCCTGCTGTAGGTGGCAAAAGGAAAAGTTTACTCTTTATAATCAACAAGTCTGCATGAAGCGAAAACATGTGAGATCATGAGAATGTGAGATTTCCATGACTGCAGAAACATTTACAAGGGAAAAAAAGGTTTACACACGATTAAGAAAAACATCTTTAGTACCACTAACACATGGCAGATGCTTATCTGACTTAATCAGTCCTTCTCTTCTCAAGAATTTTGTTCTGTGCATTTTTTTTAACGCTACTTTCTGTAACTGAGGTTTTCAGACGTTATTAATTCAAAGATGCTTTAAAGTCTCGCCACAACATTTTAGTCAGATAAGGGCTGTGCTTTAACTAGGCCATTAAAAAAACATTACCATTACCATGTTAGTGTGGTTCCCCTAAATTTTCTTTTTCAGTTTAGGACAACCTTAAACTGTCACAAGATTGTTTTATATTTTGCTCAAGTACACATTAACAAATTAAATAGGTTTTTCCCTAGCAACCCTTCTTGAAAAGCCATTGTTTTTAGCCTTTTAAACCTGGACCATGAAATAAATGAAAAATGTTTATTTTTTAATTCGAGTGGTCGTTGAATTTTATAACAAATTAAATAAAAACATTAAAAACATCATTTTATTATATGTATGTATATTTTTATTATTGCTAAGTTAAATTAGATTATTTATTTGCATCAATTTTGACATATTAGGCATTTCTGTATAACCTTTTTCTGTTCACTGCATGTGTCAAAACAAAACTATCACACTGATGATGCTGAGGTCTCAAAAGCACAGTGGAATAGTGGACTTCAGATATTCTGGAAATTCCTGCATCATCCTTTGCTATATTTATGCTTTTAGAGTTAATCAACGTAATTTTATTAGTTGCACCTGTCAATGGAAGCAGCAAGTGAATGGCCGTTTTTGCCATGGCTATGTATCCTTCCAAGCAGGCTCCTATGTAAAGCTTTAGCAATTTCCTTAACAGATCAAGTCAAGAAGAGCACCAACATTTTTACAATCACTACCAGAAGTACAGACCAAAAGTCAGTCCCAGAATAGAAGTGGGTATTTATTGAAGTCTTATCAAATCCTCTTACCTTAGGTCTAGGTTTCTTATGTAATGTTAAGATAAGGGTTAGCCCTTATAAGAAGAGGTTAAATTGAAGGTACTAAATTAGGTTTAAGGCAAGGCAAGGTAAGTTTATTTATATGCCACCTTTCAAGACAATTCAAAGTGCTGAACATTAAGAAATAGAGAAAAGTACATTGCAGCGCCATAGAGGTGACACGACATAAATAAAGAGAATAAAAGTGAATCAATAAGGTAAGACATTTATATATACAAAAAGGTAAAAAAGAATTGATAAAAAAAACAGAATGAAAGTTGGACTGGAAACTTAACTGGTTATGTTTAGATGAGGCAGCCAAAAGCTACTCTAAACAAACAGGTTTTTAATCTTGATTTAAAGCAGCTGATGGTTTAAGTGCTTTTAAGATTTTCGGGGAGTTTATTCCAGATTATTGGAGCATAAGATATAAAAGCTGCTTGTCCGTGTTCTGGGTATGCAGAGAAGATTAGAGCAAGAGGACGCGAGAGGTCTAGGCAGCTGATAAACTGACATCTAGTTTGTAATGTATTTTGGAGCTAAGCTATTCTGTGACTTATAGACTGAGAGACGTGTTTTGAAGACGATTCTCAGAGAGATGGGGAATGATTTTAGCACTGGGGCGATGTTCTCCATGGGGTTTCTTTCAAAACTTGTAGCGCCAACATCTTTTGTGTGTGTTAAACAGCACTTTATTAGGAAAAATAGGGACAATCAAGTAAACAAAAAACGGCCTATAAGCATTTCTACAAACGGCAGTCAAGTGCCATTTATGTAAAATGGCTTGAAATTGGGGTATAAATAAAAATTTGAATGTCCCTTATAGTTTATGTAAAACTTTTTTTTTACATTTGATCCAAATAACTAACCCAGGGATCACACTTTTGGTATGTATTGTAAAAATTGTGTTGTTCCTCTTAAGAAGGCTGCTTAAGCGCTTCAGTCATTGACTGGTTTAAAAGTTTTACTGGTCTCCTCTTTCTTTGTGTTGCCAAACTACAGTATATGGATTTAGACTGTCTTTAAACATCTTCAATAACTTTTTGAGGATTCATCGTCCTCAACGATGGAATTTTAAATCCGCTTTTTGAAATTGGTTAAAAGTCGTATTTTTTTTTTGTTAAAAGTTCATCTAAAGATATTCTAATGGTACAAAGAGAATAACTAAATAGCAGATGTTCCTGGAGATTTCACCTACCTGTCAGACCACATTTTTTCCTGCATTCCTGGCTTGCTTTACACATTTCCCTGAAAAAAGGAAGAACCAAATACAAGTCAGTAAAGACGTACAATGACTTTTCTTGCATTTATATGAACTATCAACAGTTTTGCATGCAGTTATTATGTTTACA
The DNA here is from genome assembly GCA_034780135.1 of Jordanella pulchra. Taxonomy (NCBI): domain Eukaryota; kingdom Metazoa; phylum Chordata; class Actinopteri; order Cyprinodontiformes; family Cyprinodontidae; genus Jordanella; species Jordanella pulchra. The sequence goes on along the minus strand of JAUZNJ010030935.1, from coordinate 2,828 downwards.
GATTTGTTCCAGTATTTTTTTTTAAATGACAAAAGGTGAAAACCTCCAGATATCCTGTAGCAGGTGCATCAGTTAGTCTTTACCAGTTAAAAACATTTCAAACAGCCTGAAGCACAAGGATATTTTTAAGCATTAATAAAATACTAATGTAAAGTGGCTGTTGTGATTTTGCAGTGTTACCCAAAGTTGCAAAATATGTACATAAGATGAGATAACCTCTAAATGATCCAGCTAAAAAAAACTGGAGCAAAGTTTTAGAAATGATTAAACTTTAGAAAACATTGTGTCACATATGGTAAATCAGATGTTATAACAAGATAGTTCATAAAACAAGCTGTGCAAAGACAGGATGCTGAACACTGACATCATCTTCTTAACTATCAACACATTCAGCTGAAATACAGAGTTAGAATACTTTTCTTGAGGGTGTATCCTTATCAATCTTATCAAAGCTTCCTGAGTATAGAGACATCCGCAGTTCATGCTGTAAAACACAGGCAGCACAGGGCCTAAGCAAAACCACAGAAACTGAGTTTCCTCATATAGATGTGCAAAAATATATATCAGACTGGGAAATTTACAGCTTAATTGCAAAATTTGCTCCTATCTTACGAGAGGAAATGGTGTCAAAAGCAACAAAAGAACCACAAAGGTCAAACAATAATTCTCTTTTGGTTCAGGTGTTGATTTGCAGATGCAGATATGGTTTCTGTTTATATGCATAAAAAACAAAGTTTCTTTTAGTGCTGAGCAATTTCTGGACAATATGACAAAACTATTTATCAGAGCTTTCGTGAGCTATAACCTTACTTTTCTAAGCTTTCCAAAAATGCACTTTTAAAGATAGAAATGATTTGATATTTATATTTACTAGAATATACTATTTGGTTCCAGTTAGCGCATAAAGTATTGTCATGAATCATTACCTTTTTTTAATTTACTGACACTAAAATATTTTTCATCAAGGAATATTTAAGACTTTAGTTCTAAAAAAAACTTTTACCTTCATAAATATACCAAAACAATCTTTCTAAAAACTATTTGGCAAAGGATAAAGTGTTTTTTTTATTTACACACAACCATCTTGATAAGTTTCCAAGGCTCTCATGACCAAACTGTGTGTTAACTGTTAAGAAATGTAGTTTATTCTTTGCTATTTGCTGATAGGCTACAGGCTGACAAGTGAAGAACTGGACAACTCAGCTGTTAGGCCACCAGTGTGGGTGTCCCTCATTGTAGCATCACTTACGTATTATTGCATGGCAGGCACTGCTCCAGATAATCGCCATTGTTGAGATCTAATGAATATATGAATACATTTATGGTTTTGATTCTTTATTTAATGAAATATAAATAGTTAGAAAAGTGAAAACAAATTAGATCTGACTTTACCTGCACCACTTACAGAACTGCATGCCGTGCAATCACCTTTTTTTGAATAATGTCCAGGTGGACAGACACACACCGTATCATTGGTGAGTGTGCAATGTCTTTTTATAACTTCTGAAATAAATAAACATATATTATTGGTATATAACTTTGAAGATCCTCAGTCATCCAGGTTATGGTCCAGCTAGGGAAAGGTAAGTTTAGGCAGATGGAGGTGAAGTTTTCTAGAAGAGGTTTCCCCTCTGATCCAAGAGGCTTTTTCAGTTCTAACTGTTGGTGGAGAGATTAACTCTGAATTAATCTCAGTGCTCCCCAGCATCAGTTAGAACTGAAGAAGCCTCTTGGGTGAGAGGGGAAACATTTTCTAAAAACTTCACATCCAGTTGCCTAAACTGAACTTCCCAAGCCTATATTTGGTATAGCAGAAATTAAGAGCTAATTTTCCATGATGCTCAACTAATGAATGAAAGAAGTTCCAGATTTTATCTTAATATTTTATAATATAGGTAAAGACACTTACTACAAAAACTGCACCTCAAACATTTTGAATGAAGGTTGCTTATCTCTGTAAATGTGTTCGAGGGACATAATTTACATTTACAATGACCTTCTCTATGGTACCCTGAGAAAAAACAACAGAGACAGAAGAGATATTAGCTGAGCTTGTAGAGATTTTGATTTTTAACTTATAAACAAAAGGTAATTGGAGCATTTTATTTCGACAACATACCAACTGGGCATTTATCTAAGCATCCTTCTTCTCCCGCCTCAGTGAGACCAGGTCTAGTGAACACAAGGGACAGCATCAGGAAAACAACCTGAAACAGAAGTATGTGCTTTGGTAAACTGAGAGTAAGGGTGGATTTTGCTGATACACAACAACTGGTGACACTATCAGATCTCAAAGCCGTGGGAGATTGAGAACTTAGGAAGGATTTACAATGATCAGGACACTCAAATAATACAGCATATTAAAAGATCAAGCCTTATCTTAATCGTTTTCACAACAATTATTCAGTATCCAATCCTTCTTATAAACTGTAAGTTTTTTTTTCATTTTTCCACCCAGATTTGATGATTTATCCTGTGTTGATGTCCAACTTGGAAGGATACGTTCAAGGCTGTTCTTCTTTTCATCACCTGAATTTGTTAGCTCTCTTTACAGATTCCCTACTAGCTTCTAGGCAGGATCGTGTCTGAGGTGCTCTAAAATATTACTTCTAACCAGATGGAACATGCAGGTACAAATAATAATAATAAAAAAAAAAAAAAAAACGTTAAATCTAAGTCTGCAAGGCATATAAATAATTTTGGGTTTAAAAGTTTTTATTCAACGGGACTGGGACTTTATATCGAGATACCTATGATTGTGAGTCACTTCTATCCTGTAAAGCTGTTAAAATTAACATTTGTGCAACCAGAGGCGAGGAATATATATA
>JAUZNJ010030934.1:0-14505 GCA_034780135.1 Jordanella pulchra | reverse complement strand
TTTGGTCACTCGTGCCAATGCCAAACGTCGGTTTCAATGGTGCAAGGAGCGCAAATCTTGGGCTGTGGACAATGTGAGTTTTATCAGCCACATTAGCCTCCAGTAGCTTTACAGCTAAATGGAAGGTTATAGGCGAGTGCACTACTTGTTTTGTTTGCTTCTCTTTTTATTAGCAGACTGAGCCATCATGCCTATTCATTCCAAAGCAGAATGGAGTCCTACGTAAATTAGAATGGCATTAGCTTATGTTGTCTGGAGTGTTGGGAGGTCCCTATGCAAAATAAACTACTGATTGGAAGCATCCTGCTTCCTTTTCCTACCTCCTTCCTTACAGGCCAGCCCTGTTCAGAGAGCTCTTCTCATGGTCTCTGCTGACGAACTTCCACTTCTGCATATGTGTCTTTACAGATTTGCCTGATTTGGATGGATGCCTTGACTGCATAAGGGGGATGCAAAGCCACATCTAAAAGATGCAGGACACCGGACCTCGAGGACTGGAATTGAAGACCCCTGGTATAGATGCTGTGTTTCTGGCATAAGTTGGTTTCTAGAGAGCAACAGAGAATAACAAGTATGATGGAGAATTAAAAACTCAGCAGACAGGTCAGGGAGTATGTTTGGTTTGGTTTAAAAAAAGTCTTCGGTTTTAAAACAACCTCTCTTGCTTTTAACATCTCCTAGAGCTCTGTGCGATCCATCCTCTGAACATGAAGAGAAGATGAACCAACTGCAGACCTGCATTAATCAGAGGAGTTAACTCTAGAGGAAGTCCAGCAATCTACAGCTCAGGTGAGAGAATCAGTACACAAGACAACCGAGGAGTCAGAAATTCTAACCTTTTAGAAAAAAACATCTAAAATGTATTGTGGGAAGAAGATTCAGAAGACCTGAGTCTGGGTTCGGTGGGTCACAATTGAAAAAAATGACATCATTTTACTCCAACTGTTTATTTCTGCCCTACTTAGAGCTGGTATATCAGATAGATACCAATAAAACAGTTACAGTGTCAGAATGTATCAATATAGAAAAAATATGACAGGGCATGAAATGTTTTGCAAAGCTCTAGATGCCTAAATCGACTAAAATGCTTCAGCATGCTGTAAAAACTCTTTAGAAAACACATATAGTGTCGGTCAGCCAACGACTCCTAGAAACACAAGGCCATTCAAACTCTAACAATCTGAAACAGAATAGTAGCTGCTTCAGGAAATTTCTAAACAAGTCATCAAAGATATGCACTTATAGGCTGAGCTGTATTTTTAGTGTCTATTGGCCTCATACCAACAGCTAAAACTGCAACAGTTAGAATAACAGGTGCTTTTTGATTGATGCGAATTTGCGATGTTACATGTGAGCTGCAGAGGCGTGAAACAACACCGCTGAAAAAAAAACAGCGATCCACAAAACCAAAATGACTCACAAGCACAAAAACCAAGCAGTTATCAACAGTAAGTATACTTGTCTTTCCTTTTCAAGACAAGTAACTCATATCAGAAAGCTGCACCATACAATTAACAACAATTGGTTGCATTTCCTTAAGGATTTTCCCAGGCAACATTACTTGTCGTTTCAATACTTTTCCTGGCTACCTCCCTTGCCTGCAGTGCTGAGGTATCATGTCTGGCCTCATTGTGCACAGGGGGGGGGGGGATTTCCAGCCGCTGAAATGTTGAGCCGGTTGGGAATGGGCAGCATTTCTGAACAGTGTGGGAACCGAGGACTGCATGAAGGACTGAATGACAGCAGGGCAAAGGCGACAAGCATACACGTGCATTTAGACAAATGGGTCACAGTGATGCAGATATGGGAAACATAGCTGTGTCAGGGCGTTAACATCTAGAGAAGGAGGTTGTTCTGAAATGATACCATACCAAAAACGACAGCAGGTTGAGGAAATCAGTCTAGACTGTCACTTTCACCTGACCTTTAATAGGTTGGAAGGGGGGTTGGCATCCCTCACCTGAGGATATCAGATGAAGAATGGGGCTTTGATCTCTGAAGCATTCCCACCTTGTTAAAGCAAATCCTGAAATGTATAACACAACTTAACAAATAAATGAAAACAACTGGACTAGTTGTGACAACAGGTTGAGGTTCATAACTGAAATACTGGTGGCAGCTTATTAAACCAGGAAGTGTTAATAATGCATCCTCACACTTAAGCTTGAGTGAGGATGCTTGTCTTTCTAAACAATAAGAACATACATTAAAATGATGTTGTTTTGTAAAGATTGTTGTACGGTGGTGCAGTGGGTAGCACTGTTGACTTGCAGCGAGAAGGTTCCGGATTTGGGTCCGGGTCTTTTGGTTAGTGGCCTTTCTCTGGGTACTCTAGCTTCCTCCCACAGTCAAAAAAAATGACTGTAAGGTTAATTGGGACCTCTAAATTGTCCTTAGGTGTGAGTGTGTAAAGTGTGGGAGAAGATGGATGGATTTTTTTTAGATATCCAAACAGTTTTAACAATGTAAAAATAAAGTTATGAAATATTGCATAGTTGGTTACAGATTCTGATGTTTGTAACCAGAAGCTCTTGGTGCATCTCAGAAAGTCAGGTACAAGGATCTCCTCTAGAGGCTCCAACATGCTATAGGGTTTAAGGGAACAGCACCAGGCTGGTTTGGATCACAGTTGTCACTGATCAGTTCAGGGTTAGTTGTGGGGGTAGGGGTCAATACTCATTAGTATTTGAGTCATAAAACAGAGCCGGGATATTGCAAAAATAAAAATCTTATTTTAGAAAATCGTTTTTCAGTAACACCCTGTTTTCAATCCTTTATCTCTGTTTACTATAAAGATTTTCTGAATCTTGAAGTTTTCCTGCTTCTATCTGCTGTCGGGCTTTTTGGAGAGCCACAGGTGGTTCTCTTACATGCATTGCTGTATTCAGACAATCATTCATTGCGAAACGAGTCCCGAATGAGTACTAGGAGTAGTTACTGTACCAAACTGGACATGCTATTCTATAGACCCCATTTCAAGTATAAAATGTATTTTTTATAGATCTGATGAAATCCTAAATAAATAAAACAGAAATGATGAATAGAGCTATGATGGATTTACTTTTTTTTTAACTGATTTACAAAACTCACACATTACTTTTTGATAGTGTTCACTGAGATAAACTTCTAGTAATAATCAAAGATATAAAAAAGTAGGCAAAATAATAATAAAATTAGTTAATATAAGTTAAAGGTGCATAGTCACATTATATGTCCGTTAAAAAAAGACAATTTGATCAATATAATATGAGGCTGAATACACTAAGTGTCTCTTCTTACTCTTTAAACACATTCTAGTATTGAATTAGTCCATTTTGAGCCTCAATAGAATTTCTGCACGAGGCCTCGATCAGCATCAATCAGCAGACGAAAATTCCCCATTGCTATCAAATTTGAATAGGGAAAAAAACTTTAAGGTAAGAAATATTTAATTGAAATAAATTCAAAACAGTCATAGGCTAAAACTTTTTCCCTAGAATAAACACAAATTAAAGCCCTAATTAAATTAAATGCTGTTTCCCCATATGTATAGTGTTGATGAGAATCAATTGTTCCCCTGCTCTGTTTATTTTAAACATTCTATATATAATGTCATTTGTACCTGCCATAAGTAGTGTCAATATTAATGAGGATGTGTGCCCTTGATTCATGTAACATACATGTGTACCGCCTGTCAGGTGAAGTTATGATAAGTATACTCAGAACGGCTCTATTTACTTACAAATTGAGCAAACCAAAGTCTGAAGTCTAACAAATAATACACAACTAAAACACAGCTGTTCTTTTCTTATTTTGAATACTGAGTATGTAACCAAAGAAAGCTACTGGTGTAACGCCTTTAAACTCACAAATTAAGATGCCTCTCTTTTTTAAAGCAGTGAGAAACCAAATTATTAAGATGGTACAATATTAATATTATGAATGATGTGCTGAGCAAAAATATGTGACAACATTCAGAAAATCCATCTTAGTAAATTTAGAGAAACTGGTTTTACTAGGAACACAAAAAACAGAAACTGTTTGTAAAGAAACACTGTTAAATTCACCAGGAAACATAACAGATTACAAGCCGGATACTTGTCATTATAATTACGAGTGCCCTGACAATGAACCTGTCTGTGATGTTAACGAGAGCAACTCTGTATGAGTGAGAATGTGTCTGAGTGGCCAAAGCATTTAAACAAGTCAAGCCAGTGGTTGGTGGCAAGCAGACAGAAAGTTAATCAGATCTGCCTTGCAAACGCAGAAACCCCCAGCTACACAAAACCCATTCTTCTCCTTACTTGTAATTGCATAGACAGACAGATGCTGCTCACAAAACAGCTCTTGAGGAGGAGGAAGAAGAAGAGGAATGCCAGCCATTTGGCATGTACAGTGCAACAGATGAATGGCTTTTGTTGAAGGGCTTCATCAGGCTAGCCTGACAGGGTGCTAAAGTCAGTGCTCCCTGGCCCAGTAGACTGACGGGACAAAGACAGCCCAATGTTTTACACCCACAGTTTTTCTCTAGGGGCCTTTTGACAGCTAATCCGCCAGGCAGGAGAGGAGCAGCAGGACAGGTCAGTAACTCTGCTGCACCTCTGTGGAGGGCTTAGTGTTCAGGAGCCAGATAAAGGAGCTAGACGCTGCCTTCTGTGTCTCTAATGTCATTCTTGTGACGCTGATCCTTTTTCCCCACTCTAAAATGTTGGACACTTGGCTGGCATGGAAGCACTTCAGAGTACTGGCTTATTCGGACAATCCGTTATGCTGCTGTCACAAAGTCTGTGTCATCTCATTGGGAACACAACACCAAGCCGTTGTGGTTACAGAACTGTACCACCCTATCATACATCTTTGTTTGGACCATAATGTGTCTCAATCTGGGAATACCCCGCCCTGATTCATCAAATGCATCTTTTCTGGATCAGATCACCTTTCTATTTCACAGTGACCTATCACAGTGATTGCAGTGCTTGCTCAGAGAACCTAACTCCATTCATCTGTTTAAATAAGAATCTTCTATTGTTTCACTTGTGCACAGCAGCCTAGAAAGTTCCCTAAAAATCAGTATGCAGCAGGAATTTCTGGCTCTGCTGCCAACTCTAGCTACCTGGTATTGGGGATTAGGTCCGCATTATCCTTTATTCAGGAATGCAGAATGGCTGAACTTTTGACCAAGTCATTCAGAGTAGATATTCTTCCAGTCTGTCCTCTTAACACAGATAAAGTATCACCACAGAAATTATTGTATCAATGCCACTTGAAATCTACAAATTAAAACCTGATGTTTCTTGTAAAAAAAGGATGCTAAATAGTGACCCTAAGGTAAGTAATTAAACACAAATGTTTCAGGCATTTAAGGTAAGGCAAATTTATTAATATACTGTAGTGCATTACAGTGGCAAGGGAAATCAAAGAGCTATGCATGCACTGACATAAAGGAAACACAAAAAATAATAAATATAAAATAAGAACAACATATTAAAACAGAAGTGTTTGATAAAAATGAAAGGAAATTATGACTGAAATTTTACCCTGTTTTATAGCACAGTCAAAGACCACTCTAAACAAATATGTTTTTGTTTGTTCTCAATTTAAGTGGACATCCCTAAATCTCTGGCCAAGGACGGCATCCTAATTTCAAATACAATCATTTAAGTCCAAACTAAATCATGAACTGCTGTAAAAGCTGCTCAGATAGAGCAGGTTGACTGGTGTGTTCATCCACTCTTACCACTCCTTTATAACTTCAAGCAGAAATCATTAACAGCATTCCTGAACTGGGACATCTTGCTCAAGGTGGCGACCACGCCTAGTGATTGGAGAGAAGGTGTAGGAAACTCCTGTTAACAATCTCAGAGAAAAGAAAGGAAAAATTTTGAATTTTCCATTACCTCCATCGACAAATTTAGATAGTTTTAACCATCACCACAGATATTAATTTAAGGTTTTAATACTAATCCAAATGTCCCAGCTATAACGTTTAACAATTAATAAAATGCAGTACTTAAGATATCAGAAATAAATAAAGGCTACTGAAAAAAACCCATAAGAGATTACAAAAATTATGAAAACCTAATGATTCATTAAAATTTCCAGACCTATTTTTAAAAAGAGATTTGACTAATTCCACAACTATCTTCACATTTCTGTTTTGTGTCTGCAAAGAGATCATATTTCTCTAGAACATTAAAAACAGCATATATTGCAGAGATATATTAAATCAACAGCAATGCTTTGTAGTGAAAGATGTAAAGTTTGTGCTTTGAAGTTTAAACGAACAATTCTGAGAAACTGTTGCTAGGCCACAGCCCTTACTCTGATCAAACACAACAACCAAGTCTTGTGTATATCTCAAATCAAAACCAAAAGGGGCTTTTTCATTAGAAGGCAATGCTTGAGCAAGAAATACCACATAAGACGAACGAATTGTGTGTGTGTGTGTGTGTGTGTATATATATATATATATATATATATATATATATACACACACATATAAGAAAATAAATCAAACAATCAAAAAAACAAGGTGTGTCTCAGTTTTGGCAAAGCCTCAATTCTCTGTGAAGAAAAAATAAACGTTTATGTCTCATGTCTTTGACAACCTTAGTGAACCAGTCTGGTCTTCATGGAGGGTTGGATGCACCTGCAGGGAGGAGGATGCAGACTTGATGTAAGCTCTGCAGAATTTCATCCAAAGGGTCTGAGCAAATTTGGGAACTGGATGTTGTCATAAAATAATCATAGAAAAAAATTTTTTTTTCTGTACAAAATCTCAATCAGAACAATTTTTATATGCCAAGTTTGTTTCGCATCTCAGGAATCTGATTTTGGTTTACATCACTCATATCACAATAACCTTATTTTTTAAGTCACAAAGGAGAAAATATACAATCAACTTTGGAGAATCCACTGAAAAATGATGCAGTTTTTACTGGATTGTGGTCAAACTCAAAGACACTACAAATGGATATAAGTAATGATGTAGCAGGTCAAAGCATATTCAGCAAGCTTAAATTAAGATGTGCAAAAATTTGGAAAAGGCCAATTTGTTTGTCTCCACGATTTTATGTTATTTTTAAAATTAGGGAGACTTCTTGTTAAACTCAACACTAAAATGAAAAACCACCAAAATTTTCTTTTGAACTCATTGCATTTAATTTTATTTATTGAGTTACTTCCCAACAGAGAGGTGTAGGCAATGCTTTAGTGAACTTAAAAACAAAAGGGAATCTCCTGCAGTAGTACAGATGCTAATTTTTTTTTTTTTAAGGGAAACAAGAAATGACAACCAAATTCACAGTTGAACTGCTTTTTTTGTTGCTTGTGAGGAAAATGATACAGTTGGCTTCTTGTTTGTTTCACATCAAATATAATAAAGAATTTCTGGCTTAGAAACATTACAATTTCTAGAAAATAGCTTAGTTCTAGGAGTATTTTTATGACTCTAGGGGGCGCTGTTCATTCAGCTACTCAAGCAGGAATGTACCTGGCAAAGAGAGCAGGGATTTTTGGACTAAATACAATAATATGTACATATATATTTGTTCCAATAACACTAACGCTGAATAGGTTAGTGAAACTCAAAAATATTACCGTTCAACCAATTTATTAGGTTCACTTAAATGCATCTAGGCTACTTACAACCACACATTGTATATGAACTTATATGTATCTTTATAAAACATTCAACTACATTCTAGTGTAATTAGAAACTGGAAGTGGAGAATTTAAAGCAGCTATTTATTTACATGATGTGCAGAGAACTGTTTTCTAAGCATGCTGGGAAAGCCTGGCTGTTTTGCGTTTCTGGGCCCTTGTTCTGCAACTGCTCTAAAAGCATTGTGCTATATATCCTTAACAAGTTAGTCCCTCAAACACATAAAAAATGCTGACACAGTCAATGAAGTATATTTACTTCTTTTTAACCTATTTTCTAGTTTTGTGAAAAACAGTTGACGTTTTTTGGCAAGCGGAAAGACCCAACACCTGATGCCCTCCTCCTGGCACCAAAGATCACTGAAAGATTCCTCAGGCCTGTGAAACTAGTCGGCTGTGTACAGGGTTCAAAGATACAACAAATTCCAGGGCAGCTCTCAGGAGAGAGTCACTTTGTAAACGACCACACAGAACCTAAAGCACTCCAATTGTTCAGATCCATACTTATTGATTCACCACTGAGGGGCAACTATGGAAAGGCAACAAGTCAGTTCTTAATCACCACATGTTACATTTCAAACAACAATTTCAAATAGAAAGCCGGCATCTAAAGCAATATTTCTGGAAATGTAACATGAATAGGTGGTAACACCTGGTAAAGAAAACAACAGTTTGGTATATAAAGTGGACACTAATGGCCATATGCAAGAGTACATGAGGGGGACAAAATTAATGACCTGGGAAACATCTAATTTAGTGGCCAGGTCAGGTATTCCCTACGAGAAGACTTAAGTGGGTGTGAGTGCTCCTGTTTTGGCATAAGATTGAGGATCATTTTTTTCCATTTTCACCATTACAGTGAGGACCATTTGTACCAAAATGAGGAACTTTTGCTGGTCCTTGCATTCTTGTTTGCTAACAGTTAAGTTAAGGACTAAAGTGTTTGAATAGAGATAAGTTAAGCTTTGGTTTGCATGGTTAATGGTGTGGTTTAGGGTTACTATCAGGGTTAGAGCATAGAAAAGGCTGAAAACGCCTGAAAATCAGTGGAAGTCAACACATGGTCCTCACTACATATAGCAAGATGGGAAAGTGTGTGTGTATGCGTGTGTGGCCAGTCCAGATGGACTTAAGGCCAATATGGACAGAGTGGGGTCATAACAGAAACTAGAGTATCAAAGCAAGGCGGGCTGAATCCAGAAACTTAGCACTTTCAAGTAGCACTTATCCAGGGATATCATATCAACTTAACCCTGCTGTCAGGATGGCTGCCTGGAAGGAAATGAGTCGAGGGTCGTGACCTTGAAGTCAAACGTCATTGGCCCCTACACACAGACAGTCACATCGTAGGTTGCAGAACCGCAGCCTCTTCCAGCCAGATGGCTGATGGCGGTCTCTGAAGACCCTTGGCTGGTCTAGACCCCCCCTCCTGAGGAGCAGCAAGCTGATACATAAGTAACACGACAACTGTCACAAGCGACCACACACACCTCTTTGGACTAATTTTCTTCCACTCGTGGTAAACATCAAGAACATCTTCCTGCTAAAACATAAAAACAAGAAGCAGGAGATAAATAGGTTAAGATGAATGTGACGCCATATGCCGAGCATCTCACAGCTACGCCAGGGCAGCAGCAAATCGCTAGAGCGGATGAAGAACACTGGCATCAGCAGAGCTAGTTCATAAAGATTCTGTCTTTATTAGAGGTTGACCAGCACAAGTTCTTTTAAGGCCGATGATGATACTCATTGTTTTAACATCAGTCTAACTTCAAAATGAGCTTCAATTTCTGCAATATGATATTTTTAGTTTCATATTTTTAGCTGATATTTCTTTTCTTCCTTTAATTACATGATAAAAATGACACATTGATAACAAATGTCATACAAGTCTCAATTTAATAAAAAAAATAAACATTTATTGACAAATCTAATTTAAATTTAACAACGGATAGCCATACATGCTTGTATCAGCCAATGCCAATTCAAAAAAAAAAATGCTAATATCTGCTAAAAATATTGATAAAAATTAATATGCAATTCATAACATTCATGTTTACCTCACATACGTATTCCCATTTATTCACTTAACTCAACACAAATTGCTGGTAAAATCCATGTCACTACAGAAGGTGAAAATACAGTGTGTGAAGAATTATTAGGCAACTGACTATTTTGATCCCATCATCCTTTTCATAAATGTTGTTCCACTCCAAGCTGTATAGGCTTGAAAGCCAACTACCAATTAGGTAAATCATGTGATGTGATCTTTCTAATGAGGAAGAGTGTGGTCTAATGACATCAACACCTTATATAAGGGGTGCTTAATTATTAGGCAACTTCCTTTCCTTTGGCAAAATGGGTAGAAGAGGGATTTGATGGACTCTGAGAAGTAAAAAATTTAGATGTCTTGCAGAGGGATGCAGCAGTCTTGAAATTTCCAAACTTATGAAGCATGAGCAATGAACAATCAATAGCCACAGGATCGCAAGAAGCGTGGTGAAAAAAAGGTGCAAAATAACTGCTGATGAATTGAGGAAAATCAAGCGTGAAGCTGCCAATATGACATTTGCACATTTTACATATGGTAAAATGTGCAAACTCACTAAAGGATCAAAAAACACAAGGTGAGCGATACTCAGGGGCATGGCCAAGGTAAGGAAGGCTAAAAAATTACCACCTTTTGAACAAGAAATGTAAGATAAAACATAAAGACTGTGCCAAGAAATATCTTAATATGAATTTTTCTAAGGTTTGATGTACTGATGAGAGAGTGACTCTTGATGGGCCAGATGGATGGACCAAGGCTGGATCAGTAAAGGACAGAGAGCTGCCCTCCAACTCAGACGCCAGCAAGGTGGAGGTGGGGTATTAGTATGGGCTGGTATCATCAAAAATGAACTTGTGGGACCTTTCCAGGATGAGGATGGAGTGAAGCTCAACTCCCAGACCTACTGCCAGTTTCTGGAAGACACCTTCTTAAAGCAGTGGTACAGGAAGAAGTTGTTATTGTTCAGGAAAACATAATTTTCATGCAGAACAATCCTCCATCACATGCATCCAAATACTCCACAGTGTGACTGGACAGTAAAGGTCTAAAACAAGAAAAAAAATGACATGGCTCCCTTGTTCACCTGAACCCCATAGATAAATGTGAGATCTACAGGGAGGGAAAAGAGTCCATCAATCTGAACAGAGTCTGGGAGGCTGTGGTGCTGCTGCACCAATGTTGATCTTAAACAGATCAAGCAACTGACAGAATCAATGGATGGAGGCATTTAAGTGTCATTGTAAAGAAAGGTCTCTATATCGGTCACTTTGTTTTTGAATGTCAGATATGTTTATTTCTAAATTTGTGTTGCTATACTGGTTTACCTGGTGAAAATAAACAAGAGAGGTTGGTATATATTTAGTTTTTATTAAGTTGTCTAAAAATTCTGCACAGTAATAGTTACCTGCAAAAAGAGATATCCTAAGATAGCAGAGTCTAAAAAAAACAAAAGACTCCAAGCTTTGATACTTCTGAGTCTTTTGGGTTGGTTGAGAACATAGTTTTTAATCAATAATAAAAGGAATCCTGTCAAATACAACTTACCTAATAATTCTGCACATACGGTGGTGCCCCTAAAAATCCAGGTGCCTCTGAGATTTAAATGATTTGCATGTGCTAAGTATATTTTAAAGCAAAGCTGATGTTCACACCAAATTGATGTTACATATTTATATACTTATATACACATATATGTATGTTACTATCATTATTCAACTTAGTACTGTCTTTCTTTTATGGCCACTCGCCAAACCATTTGCAGTCAAATAATGTCCTCAGTAAAATGCAGTAGTTTAGACCTTCTTCCAAAATTTTATCCATTATACAGGATTTTTTGTAGCTCCCTCAAAACACATCCACCTTTTGCACATGCAATTAAAAATTAGATTGTCAGGGAAAACATTTAATCCTATATGTCACCATATCTCCTCTGAACTCCTAACGCTCGTAGCAGTCTATACTACCGAATTGAAACAGAGGCAGATTACAACACGTTTGGAAAACTCTGACATTGTAAAGTTCTTTGTGTGCAGGACTGTACAGGAATCTTGTAAGACCTTGGGCAATGTTCTTATCCCAATGGTTCTTGTGTAAATTTTGCAATTCAGCTTGAACAGAGACTTCATTCCATGTATTGATATTAATGGCCTGTAATCATCATGTCCCTCTACTGTGCAACATTGTCACAGCTTCCATCCATCCTGCTAACTTTAAGACTTCCAGCCAACACAATGTGATTGCAGATGTCAATGGAAAGTGATGTCAAAATAACTTCAAATGCACTGTGATCGTCCCCACTGGAGTCACATTTTAATTTCCTTGTGATAATAATTATAAAACCAGAGAAGCATAGTTACACTAAAGGAGATGGAGAGATCCACATATCAGGCACAATAATCTGTTCACAGGAGATGTGTAGAGAGTAATGAGGAATATCCTGTTTGTAAAAAGCCACACAAAAAACAAAGCAAACATGGTAGAAAAAGGTAATCATATCAGCTGAATCGTTTCTGCCTACAAGTAAAATATTATGTTCTAAGTAAGCAAACACTCTTAACACAGCATCCCCACAATAAAACAACCTGGTGGCACCATGATGCTGTGTGAATATTTTCCTTTAGCAGAGACAGGGAAGCTGGTCAGATAAGATGGGAATATAGAAGAAGCTAAATCTAGGATAGCACTAAAAAAGAACTGTTAAAAGCTAAACAACGAGTAAGATATATAATAGATGGTAAAGATCAGAGCAGGTTCCAGGTTTAGAATGGCCTAGTCAAAGTCCAGGCATGATTTCAATGGAGAATCTGTGGTAAATAGGGGTGTGCGATATGAGAATATTGGATTGTGAGGAGATCATGGGATCATTAAGGCCACATTCTATAAATTACAGCTCTACTATGATCCACCAATGCACGAGATGTACAATGTAGTCAACCTGACTGTCCGATAATAGTGAATAGTGTCTGATAATAGTGAATAGCCAATAGTGACACACTTTCTTACCTGCCTCCTTGTCAATGTGTGTAGCAGTAGCCACATATAGAGCTATGTCTGAAAGCCAAAAAGAGCACTGTTTGCACGTTGGGTGGCAACACAATGAACTTGTTTAATCACATAAGAAAAAGCACCAGAAACAGCATGCTGAGAGCGAAACAGCGAGCGGCAGCATCGCATGCCATAGGAAGACCCAAAATAGGCAACATTAGCATTTATTAAAGGCACTCTGCATAAGAAGACAAGCTAGAGTCAGAAAGAGGTAACAGAAGCAGTTACTTTTTATCTTGCAAAACATGGCTGCCTTCAAGAAAATCAAAAACAAGGGGTTCAAACTCCTGCTCAAAGTAGATGACCCTCAATACAACCTGTCTAACGAAAATACTTCTCCAATATTGCCATTCCACGTCTTAGGGGCACCTTTATGCTCTTTGCACTTGTTAGCAAAACTGCTTCTACTTGAATCATAAATAGTTCATAAAGGGTCTTTGGCCTAAATTGTCTGTTTTTTTTTCTTTATCACTGTTTTACTTACATAAATTGTTTGGTTACACTGACCAGAGACTTGCAAATTATTCACAAAAATGCTCATAAGATCGTAATAAAACCGAAATCTTGATTTTAAATTTTAACAATTGTGATATAATATTTTTGCTATATTGCCCAGACCTAGTGGTTAGACCTAAAACCTGCTGTTTACAGAAGCTGACCATTCAAGTGTGATCGTATGTAAAAAAAATAAGAGCTGCTTGTAATCTTGAGGCCTTTTAAGTGCTTTTAATGACTCCCTTCATTTCTGTGGCTTTTGAAGTAAAAAGAGCTTGATATCTTTAGTGTTTGTGCTTGTTCTAGATTATTCTATTTAGTTGTTTTTTTAACTAGGAAAACTGTTCCTGCCATCTGCTTATGTTCTTTTACAGTTCATATATGTTAGTTTGATCCCACTGTGAAGTACTTTGGACCAACATGTTTGTAATAAAGTGCTATATAAAAACTGTTGAAACTGATATTGACATATGTTGCAAAGACGAGTGAGCAGAAAGTCTGACCTGTAGCCAAGAATCGCTCTACTAATTACTAATCCAGATGATTGAATAAAAAAATGAATGCAACACTTATTAGAAGTATATTTATATAAAAAAATACAATTAAAATGTTTAAATGTTTCTCAAATTCCTTCACTGGTGACTTAGTACGGGTTTGAGAAGGAGTCTGCTTTAAGTTATGTAATTATAGTTGCAGAGTGTGTCGTACAACAAAGCAAAAATGTTTTCACAGAAAGAAGATTTTTCTATTCTCACAAGCATAATCTCTGGCTGTCACAGCATCTCATCATTCATTGTATAATGGCACATTCTTCAATAAATGCTACCCTGGAGTTAAAGCATGTGGGAAGATATGCAGAGGAGATGGAGTCTGACAGTAAAAACTCATCCAGTAGACCAAAATAAAAGAATTAAATAAACACTCAGTTACACAACTCACAGGGTTTAGTTGAGTCAAGTTAAGTGTTGGTGGGACTTCATGGGATGTCAAACCAGAAACACAAGGAAGTTGTTTTCCAATCATTTTCTCTTTTCTGCTTGTTTTTAACAGGAATCTTCAATATGTTGAAACATGTTCTGTCTTTTGAAATTGATTCTTATAAAATATAACCACTGGCTTTTAAAACACAACAGGAATGTAAGAAAAAACTATTGCATTCAAACACAGCTACACTTTTACACAAACTACCCTCACATCCTATAAAACAATAACCCCTGTAACAACCACTGTGCAACTATAGTATAGTTTTCTTATTTATTGACGGTGCAATATTC
>JAUZNJ010030932.1:0-14505 GCA_034780135.1 Jordanella pulchra | reverse complement strand
GCTCCAGCCCAGGAGACCCACGACGCACTCTGCTGGATGGAAGATGGAGCGGCAGGCTCCGGATCCCAACAAAAACAGCTATTAGCCTGAAGATGCTTTGCTAGCATTACCAGCCGCAACTAGGAAGAAAACAGTAATGTCAGGTAGGTTTCACCCTCAAAGTCACAAAGGTTTGCACGAGCGCACATCAAGAAGTCCACACGACTAGGTGCATAAAAAGCAAACTAAAAGCGCAGAGAAGGAGCCTGGATTCATTGTTGTGACACATTAGGGACCCTCATGGACATGGATCTCCATGTGCAAGTTCCTTGCTACCCGCAGCCCAAAACATCCAGAGATCTATGGGACTTTGGGTGGATCCCGTCCCCCTCTGAAGCCTTGCTATCCTGGATTTTTTGGACACCTCGGTGCCTGGGTGATAAAAAAAATCTGGCCCCAAGCGTCCCGTGTCCCCTTCCACCACGGTGTGTCAGCTGCACTGAGGAGATCCTCAAAGTATTCTTTTCGCTGTCTCTTTTTACTAAGGTAACACCAAAATTTAAACATCTGCAAAAGCATGTTTGGAGAAAAAAATCTAACAAGGTAGGTCAAAGCCTTCTCGGTTTCAAAACTAAAGTTTCCCAGGAAATGAACACACTTCAGACTTTGTTGCTTAAAAAACATTTTTGTGGAGAAAACTATGACTAATAAAAATCTCTCACAATGTAAGATTAAAACTTAAAGGTTCTTTAATCTGATTTTTAACTTGAAAGAGTGATCACAGTGTTAAAAAATCCCTTTACAAAACCTCCTGAGTTTTCTTAATCTCCTAAATTAATCAATGACGGATCTTGTTTTCAAATTAATCAAAGTATATTTTAGCTTGTCTAGAGAAAAAATAAATAGATGGAACTGAACCATTTACAAAAATTTGACAAAGACAACCACAACAAGATGCATCACCCTGAAAACACATCATCAATGCAGGGATGGAGGATGATGCACTTTAATACCAGACGGTGAGCGTAAACAAACAGCCACAGTTTAAATCAAAGCACATTCATGTGTTTAAATGTTCAGATCTAAATCTGACTGAACTGCAAAGCTTTAAAACAGATGTTCACAGATTCTCTCCTTCCAATTGGACAGAGTTTGTGATAATTAGTAATAAAGATGATGGAAAAAAGTACGTGTCAGATGTATAAAGCTTATAGACATACCATATTGATACGTAGCTTTGTGTAAAAGATGTTTCATTTTAATTCCCATCCAATCCCCTCTACAATGCACATTACAAAACAACATTTTACACAGAAGTGTAATTTGACATAATAAAGAACAGATGTAATGCCTTCCTATAAACTCTGCATCCAAGACTGTGACTCACGGATGCATCATGGTACCTGCCCCATGTGTCAGTTTCAGATGACTTTGTTAATCTGTTCACATGGAAGTTCGAACTCACCCAGACTCCTCCTTCCAGCTGTCTCTATCTTTACATTGTTGGGACATGTTCAGAACTTTCTCCAGTTCCTGAAACACACCCAAAGCAACAAGGAATAGGAATCAGCAGAGAAAAAAAAGGTGCACTGCAGAAAATAAAACAGAAGTCTGATTTACTTGAAATGGGTGTTTTTGCCTTTGATTTGAGCAGGTAAGCAAAACATTTTGACAGAATGTGATGATTTGGGTTTAAAATAAGAAGAAATGACTCCATGATATTAATTCAAGTGCAAAAATACGCATTAGATTGGCAGACTATCTGATTTAAGGGAAAATACACTTTCTGTAAGAAATATTTACTTGTTTTAGATCAGTCTTGCAGTGTGGGGTCTTCAGACAATATAACATACTTTTTATCATCTCACAGAAAGCACAGACAGACAAAGGTACCTTAATACAAGACACATGGCTGTTTTGCTGCCCATCGCTCTCTGACAGAGCAGGATCCTCTTCAGGGTTGGGCTCTATAAAGTCATACAGATCCTGTTCTGATAGAGGGAGGAAGCATCCGCGTTCGTCACACAACGGTCACATTTTTAGGCACTTCATTCTACAATCCCCATGTGTCTCTGTTACTGCTTTCAAAGGGAATGTGTGATACTTATTTTGGGTAACCTTTGCAGGAGTCCATTTTGGAGAGTAGGGACAGGGCGTCGGCGCGGGCGGTCTCTGAGACCTGTGAGTGGAGGCTGACCGTGTCGTCATCTGAAGGCTGCAGGAGAACATGCAAAAACAATCTTACTAGAAGCTACTTTTAAGTGCTTTGACATGGGCTTTTAAAGATCTGCCAAACGTCTCACTGGGGCTTTTGCGGTGAAAGTTGCCTCTAGGTCTCCAGAACCATGAATCATGTTAGCATGACTCCAACTCAAAACATTAGCCTAACAGAAGAGTAAAACAATACCAGACCATGAATTAATATGGAAAAGATGCAGCAAGAATGATGTGGAGGAAAACTTCCAAAATTCCTTTTATTTTCTGTTGGAAAACAATCATTTATCTGGAGATAAATCACTTTAAAACATCTCATCTTGCCTTGTTTGACTCGTAACACGTTGCAGTTCCTTGGCTTGGGGACGCAGCCGTAAACATTATCAACAGGTGGGTTCAGATTTAAATGTGGTTTGGTTCCCACAACAGCCTCTGTTGTCAGCTCTGATTGATCACTTTTAACAAATATTCTTTTCCTGGCGAACACACCTGCTCCACACTTCAGCCTCATCACATCCATGCTGTGTGATTGATATATATAGTCTTCATTCCTCCTTTTTTAACCTCAGGCAGTTCTTTTAATAACCGCCTTTGCTTTTTTGCTTAAATATTTCTGTAGCCGTTTTGTTTTTAAGAGGGGTTTTACTATTATTATTACTTTTGCACAGTCTGATCCAGATGACAGCTTAATGATTCCTTTGTTGTTCTTTGGTGTTCTTCCTGAGGAGTTTTTGCCTATAAAAACATCAACCACTAAAGAAATAACAACTAAAATGAGATGACATGTTTTTGATCACAGGAGGAGGATTTTAGTCCTGCAATTATTTGCAAAACTATTTACACCCCTTTTTCACACTTTGGGATTTTCAAGTTACAAAGTTTTAGGTATTTGATCTGGATTTGATGTAACAGATAGGGACCTTCCCAAAGCTTTAAGCTGTGAGTCTAAAGCCAATCTTCAATCAGCATTACCCGATCTAGTGTGAAGCTGCACCTCTGGGCCTTTTGACCATTTGGCTGAAAAACACCTTTGTTTGTTCGTGCAGGAATGAACGCCTTTGTATTCATGCTTTGATTTCACACCGCTTGAATGATAGGAAATAACTTTTCCTCAAAGTTGCATCAGATGATCAGGAGGAAGTGCATCTAGCAGGTCCTGCATCAGATCTCTGCAGAACTTTTGTTCTGCTTCTTGAAGGTGAGATCTTTGGATCCTGTTCATCTGCTGGAGGCATTTTCAACGTTTGGCCTTTGTTCTTCCATTTTCCATAATAACTACATGATGAGGTACAGGGACTGGTCAGAAAAAAAGCTGATAAAGCAGCTGATGATCGAAAAATAAATCATGAATGAGGTGGAAAAGAAAGATATTTAAGGAGCCTGAAAAAATAGAGATCAAAACCTCTTGAAATTAAAGCTTGACTCCTTAACTTCTCTACTTGACAAAAAGAGATTAATAAAAGGAGGTTCAAAGAGGTCATCGTCCAGAAATATGACTTTTTCATGTTAGAACTAACTTTGACATCGTATTTCATTCAGACATCATTTATACAGCATTTAATCATATTAATCACAGGGAGCATTTAAGCATTTATAGAAGCTTCAAAAAGTCAATAATGTTTATTATATTGGTATTGGTAGCTCCTCCTGTGACCCAGTACCCATGAAGTAGCCCTCAGCTTTAAAAAGGTCGATGACCCCTGACCTACATCCACTTATAAGCACAAACAGTCACAAGTCTCTTCCCTTCCTAATATTTCACACCACAAAATAAGTAATAAAAGTACATCTGATTTGTATCATATTGGGTCGGAAATAGCAAAGGTGAAATATTGGTCATATCAGAAATAAAAAAGGTCTCTGTCTTATAATGATCAACCCCCAGTGTGTCTGAACTCTGACCTCTGTTGTAGACAGCCTCTTGTCACCATTGTCACTACCAATTCCAGAGTCAGCTCCATGATTCTTACTGGGATAGAAATCTTCCATGCTGGAAATATGCAAAGCAAGTTGAAGATGTTAGAAGGAATAAACTAACCATTAACTTGAATTCATAACCCGTAGATGTTTCCCACCTATCGGTGAGGGGCTGAGGAAGACAGCGTTTGCTGAGGGTCGGGAGGTCCAGGGTGTCTGGTTTCTTGTCCATTCTACAAGCCTGGATGTTCAAGTACTTGAAAATATGAACTTTGCCCTTCAGGCAAATCTGAAATGCAGAAAAAAACATTTTTCTAAAACTCTACTCCATGTCAACCTGCTGTGCTGTAATAGTGGTAGCAAAAAGAGTGATGTCCTCTGATCCACTAGGTGGCGCACTTGTATCAGGTTTATTTCATTCTTACCTCACGTCTTCATCTTCCATTTAGTTTTACATCCATGTATGTATTTCTTAGAAATAAACTGCATGCCAGTCATCATGTACTCACCTGTGCGGGAGGAGACTGCATAGGATTGTTGTCCAGCATGATGTACTCCAGTTGCCTGAGTTTCCTGAAAGCTGGAGGAATCTCTGTGATCTTATTGCAGGAGAAGTCAAGTCGGATGAGAGGAAGATCTGCCAGCTCTGAAAAGATGGACGAATGGTTCATGAATGACACCATGAGGGAGAAGGCAGGATGTATGGATATGATAGAAATGTAATGACTGACACACTAAACCACCTCTTATTAAAAAAAAGTACGGTTTCAATCATTTAGTCATTCATAGAAATGCAGCCGTTCAAGCAGAAAGAGACATGCAGAGCTGCGCAGGAGCACCGACTGTAGGACTGTTCCTGTGCAGCAAGAAGCTTGAGGGTTCACAAGAGAACTTAATTAGCTTGTTTTTTTCCAGCTCTGACTGTTTTATTCAGTGCTTATTCTACATGGTCACCTGACATAAGTGTGTAAATCATACAGATTCATCCTGTATGCTTTAGTTATTGTAGTTATTACAGCACTTTAAACTACAGACACATTCAGTAAATCAGGGGTTCCCAAACATTTCCGGCTGCAACCCAAAAAACAACAATGCAACAGACTGGCAACCTCCTAAAAATACACCTTATTATTTATCTACACATATGAAGTGAATTTTGAATAAAATTGCTCAATTAGAGATGTTTAGATTTCTTAAATCACATTTAATTAGTTAAATGTATTAATGAACTCAATAATCAATCAACTTTGATGTATTTTTGATCCTTTATGGGTCATTCAACCGTGCATCTTATAAGTTAATGGTATTTTCATTAATTATATTGTGTATTGGATAAATAAATGTTCCTAAAAATGAATAAAATCCGATTATTTGCTACTAAATGTACTCATTTCAGTCACCTTGTTGTATATCATGTTATATTTCGGCCCTTATATCACAAAGAAATTACTTGTGACTCTCCAGGCGTCCAAACCCCCACTTTAGGAACCTCAACACTAAATCAGACCCACAAACACAAGACATATAGATCAATAGGAACTCTGGGTTAAGTGCCTTGCCAAAGGACACTCTGACATGCTGCAGGATGGAAGAATCAATCCTTCACAGGAAGGTCACTTTACAGACTGATTTGATCCATTTAACAACAGCAGCCAAATCTGATCAAATCTACACCTTTCCAATAATATTCATATTTTAACGCCAAAAGAACCCCCCGTAGTGTTTAACACTAGATCTTCTAGACTGTGGATCAACCTCAATCATTGGGCCTTATAGAAAAAAAGCTTAAATTCATTAACTTTAATGCTTAACTTTATATAAAAGTAGGTCAAATATAGACACTCTGATCCTATTTCAGAGATTCTAACCTTTAAAGTTCAGATTGATGAATGCAAGACTTTGAGATCTTTCAGAAATCTCTGCTAAGGAGACTGATTATCTGTTGACACACGTGAAGCGTTAACAGAACAAAGCTCAGCTCTGTGTTGTTGTTGTTATGAAGGGATTCTGGATCTAAAAGTATTTAACACTAAAACAACAGTTTTAGTAGAAATGGTTCTAGAAAAAGGGGAACTGGGATTTATTTATGATGGGATTTGGATTTAAAAGCTGTTAGATCTCAGAATATCAACAACACAGTTTAACCCTAATCTTTACAGCCCCTTTTCCAGGGTAATACCAATCACTTTCTGACAGCTCCTCTGAAACTGTCTATAAAAAGCATAAAAAAACAAACCTCCCAAACTGCTTTCCAACTAAACCTTATTACTGTCAGCTTGATGATTTACTGCTTAATCAATCAGATTCTTATTCATCCAGAAAATGTAAAACTATGTCAGAAAGTTTTGTTTTGCCAACTTAGATAATTACTGATTTATGTCACAAAAATCAAACTATATTTAGAAGGTTGAAAATTGATTGTAAAAGAGATGAATGACACCAAACATGAAAACAGACGGTTCCAGCCAAGTGCTTTTTGGCTTCCAGTGGTGGGCAACCTTTGCCAAGATCCACAAAGTGACTCTGGTAAAGATGCAGAGTGAAAGAGCATCATGAAGCACTGACTGACCCTCAGGCAGCATCTGGAGACTGTTCTTCCTGATGTTGAGCTCTCGTAAGGCGTGAAGCCTCCCCACCTGAGCCGGCAGGACCTGGATCTCATTGCAGCTCACATCCTGTGAGTGGAGAAGTGTGGGAAAGCAGGGTTAGTGTCAACGAGCGGCACAACCGGCAAAAAAGATGTGGGTAAACTCAACGGAAAAAAAAAACACAAGCGTGTTTCGTGATTTCACATTTCCTGATCTTTAAATCTAGAAATAAGCATGCATCGCTTAAAATTGGAAGTTATATCTTAAACAAGATGATTTTATCATTTCCAAATAGAAACTGCAAAAAAACAGAAATCTAAGTAAGTCATTTTTTTCTTAATAAGTGCACCTTTTCTTGAATTAAGCAGGTAAGTGAGACACTTTACAATTTTCATTAAAAATAGTGAAAAAAGGTTATTTCAAGTTATTTCAAGTGCAATTTATCTAATTATCTTATTTTAAGAGTACAACCATTGCAGATCATCTCAAATTAGGGATAAATACACTTATTTTAAGAAATTTTTACTAATTTAAAGACAGTTTTCTCTTGGTAAGAACAAAATAATTTGCAGTGCAGAGGGTGACATGGAGCAACATCTGTGCTCTGCTCACCAGCTCCATCAGCTCTTTGGCCTTGCCAATCTCCTCAGGGATGGAAACCAGCTTGTTGTTGCTCACAAGCAGGACTTTGAGGGGGAGATTGAACAGGTATTTTGGCAGAACCGACAGGAGATTTCGACTGTGAGGGAAGATAAAACATTGACCTACATATCAAAACTGCACACAGAGGTAGCGGGAACTGAGTTTCAGTAGAAAAAAGAGGAAGTGTGTCTTGTTTGTGGACAAAAAGCAGAACAAGCACCGCTCAGGAATCATGAAGCTGCAAATACATGAACTCTCTCTTTGCCTTTAATACATGAATAGAAACTGATGAACACATGAAACTATGTTCACCTGATGTCCAGATAAGTCAGCATCTGTAGATTGATAATGGCTTCAGGGATGGATTTGATGCAGTTGTGGTAGAGGTTGAGCGACTCGAGCGGGGCGAACAGACACACCTCCGGGGGGATCTCTGTCAGATGATTCTTGGATAGATCTACAGACAGAAACAGAACCAGCGTTTTCTTCAAACGGGCAGTGGTAGCATACCAGTAAAAGCCCATTTACTGTCCAGACAACATTCCCCACGTTTGATTCAACCCAAGAGGCCAAAAGCCTGAGAGACGGATCAATACACCTCAGTGACAGAGCAGATGCTAACATTTCTCCTGCATCAAACAGGGTCTAAAATTACATGCTAGTCTGGAGCTCTGAGTGCTGCTGCTGCAGTAACATGTCGGTGGAGTTATCATGGACCCCACAGAGGCACTGTAATGGCTTTAGATCTGCAAGAATGGCTGCAAAAAAACTGAACATCAAAAAACAACAGATCCAGAGAGGTTCTTGTACAGAGAACAGTTAGTTTTTATAATACATAATTTAAATAATTAATGCAGAAATTTCTGCATGAATTGAACACATCATACTGTAACATCATGATAGCAATTTTATATGGCTTTGGATTAAGTGTTTGTCTTCCAGCTCAAACTCACTCCATGCTAAATAAGAGCGACTGCACTGAAACCCAGATTAATTGAACATTTTAACCTTTCTCCATGTCAGTTTGATTCCTATTCTCAAGGTTAAGAATAGATTCTTTTCTAGTTTCGATTTTAAATTGGATTAAAAATATTGTTTTACCTGAATTACATGACTGTATACGTGAAGACAGTAAAGGCAAAGCTCTGGATTTATCAGTTGATCCAAGTCCCTGCCCTCACCTATGGTCATGACATCTGGTTCATGGCCGAAAGAACCAGATCCTGGATCCAAGCGGCTGAAATGAGCTTCCTCTGCAGGGTGACTGGTCTCTGCCGTAGAGAGAGGAGGAGGAGCTCGGTCATTCAGGAGAGACTCTGAGTAAAGTCAGGAGGTTTGGACATCTTTTTCTGATCTCCCCTGGATGCCTCCCTCAGGAGGTGTTCCAGGCATGTCCCACAGGGCGTCCCAGGAGATGACCCAGGACACGTTGGAGGGACTATTTATCTTGGCTGGTCTGGGAGCGCTTAAAGCAGAGCTGGAGGAGGAGTCTGAGGAGAAGAAAGTCTGGGAGTCCCTGCTGAGACTGCTGCCCCTGCGACTTGATCCCGGATGAATCGGAAGACAACGAGTACAAGTGCATGGCTGCATAGTTATATACTATACTGACAGTAGTATTATATCAACATTCAACAGCAAATCAGTACAGTAATGGAAGCTAATGGCGGCTGTAAGAAAAGTGACAAATGTTGTGCTTTTAATCGATTTTTGATTTTATGAATCAACCTTTAGGAGTTGATATGTGAATCACCCAGTGCTGTAAACTAATACACCTGGACAATGATCCCAAACACACATCAAAACTGGTTTTACAAATGATTACATGGGCTGACAATAAGCTTCTGGGATGGCCCCATATTCTACCATTTAAAATATTTTATTCAGTAGGTTACAAGGCATGTTGGTGAAAAACAAACAAAAATATTTGCAACAAGCTCTTCAATTTCTGTCAAGAAAAGTCCCCAAACATTCATCTAGAAATCTTTAAGAATTTTCTCGAAGGCTTGAAAATTGGATAATTTCTCTACGAATTGCAAAGAGAAATGTATCCAGACATTAGCAGAAATACATGCAGGTATTTATTTCACTGTGTGTATAATTTTCAAACTGTTTGGTGCTTCTTTCACTTAGAAGTGATTCAGAATCATCAATCTGTTGAAACCCTTTAGTTTCATGTGCTAAAGATTTTCTGTTTTTTATCCAGTCTACTCTAAAAAATGAACAGTTTCCAAAGTATATGAGCTACTAGTTTCCCAAAACTATTAGCCTTTATTCATGCACATGTACACTGTGGGAAATGTCCGTAAATTCACAGCATTAAGTTCTGTATTTATCTGAACTTTTCTGTAATTTCCTTTTATGAAGTGAAAGTTTTCCTAAACCGAACTTTCCAAGCTTAACCTGGATGAACGAGAACCTTCACAGATTTTTTTAACGGATCTTTCATCCCCTGACGACCTTTTAGAGTAATTTACCTTAGACAAACATTTAGAGAAAAGGTTGTTTTTTTTTTTTTTGCAAATTTATTTTCTAACAGAAAAAAAGCTGAAAAAGTTCAGGTAAAAAATTACCAGGACGTTTTCTGTTTTTTTTACAAATTAAATTCTAACAGTGTAGAATGTAGGACTAAATGATTTTGCCAAAAAACAAAATTGTGATTATTTCTAACCAATATTGTGATTTTATTTTGTTTTTCCTTTGCACTAACCACAGGCTTGCACATGTTTTGTTTTAGGGTTTCAGTTTTTTTATTCTCTTTAAAGTTTGCTTTTCAGGGTCTATTGTTGCAGGACTGTACTGTAACCTCTGTTTGAAAAAGTGTTTATTTTTGCTTGCATGCATGCATCCACCCAGCACTAGTAGAGTGTGTGTAAACCTATGGACCATAGCACTGAAGATGAATGCTCACAAATGCAAAGGTGGAGCTGACCTGAAAGATCCAGTGCGTGATATAAATAACTCACTTTAGCGAGACCTTCATTCTATACAGAAACACTTTAAAGTCTGGCCCAATGCACATCAGCGCTGTGCTTGAGGACAGAGGATGAGTAGCTGCTGTTACCTATGGATGCTACAGTGCAGGCACAGGGTCTATAACCCTTACATTGAAAAACATATATGACAGCAAGATGGCGGCTACTGACATTAGTTTCCTCTGCTGAACATTTATTTGACAAAGTTTAAAGAAGTTTCCTCCTCATCAGTTTCTTAAAATGCTGTCTTACATCATCACCCAGACCTCTGTTTGTTTTCATATCGTTTGTTAAAAAAATGCTTGCAAATGTATCAGACCAACGCATGAGAGACTATTCTGTGCAAAAGGGCCTGAACAATTTAACCAAAATCAAAGTTATGATTTTTTTATATATTTCTCTGCACAAAAAAAGTAACAAATATGACCTTTACACAACTACACTTTTTGTGTAGAAGTGAAGTCTAATTAAAACAAGAAAGTTGCCGTTTTCTTTATTAATCTGAATTTTCTCTATTCAAAAGAACAGTTTTGCAGTTTGTTGCAGGATTTACTACTATGTGAAAAAGTGCTTACTTTGAGCTAGCATGCTGCAACTCTCTTCCCTTCTGCATGGAGGCAAAATTCAGGTATGCCAGACTTAGCTCCTCCTCCAAAGAACTGCTAGAGGTCAATTCAATCAACTCTGTTAGGTGTTGATTTTGAAATAAACAATTAGCAAAGTTTCTCCCAGGAAGGCAACCTGTCTGTGAAAACATAAGTTCAGATGACATCAGTGTGAAGAAGGATGCAAAGGTTTGTCTGGGCTCAAATACCAGCCTACTCATTGTGCCCTTGGGCAAGGCACCTGACTCACCACAGTGGATGGTGTTCCGAGGCGCCGGTGGTGCCTGTCTATGGCAGCCTTCCCTCTGTCAGCGTGCCCCAGCTGTGGCTACAGTGTATGAGCAGCAGGGCTTCAGCTTCCACTGTTATGTTGAAGATAATCAACTGTCAACTTGTGACATTATAGAAGAATGTAAAACAAATGTTGACTTTAAACTATTAAGAGTGTTGTTTCTTTTACTTTTAAAAGTGTTATTTTAACTCGATATAGTGTGGATCAATATAGACATGTAGATTTTAACTTCAGATGAATTATTGGGTCCAAATTTGCCATCTGATCTCATTAATTGTAACATGATTTTTTAAATTGTGATCATATTGCAAATGAAAGTAACTCTTCAGACTATACTACTATAGTAGTATACTACTTCGATTATAGAGTAAATCCAGTGACATCTGCTGGCATCAGCCAGTTAAGGAGTTTAATCATCTGCTTGGATGACAAGCCTACAGACGGCTACCTAACATGCTATCTGTGATGTATTTGAATTATTTCCACTTAGATTTGCACCAAGTTGACCAGCTCTGAGCAGCAGCAGGTTGGGGAGGGGAAGGAAAATGCTTACTCCAATCTCTGACATTTTATCCAAAGGAATTTAAACCATAGCAATGGAATAACTTCAAAAAAACAATATATTGATGCTTGTAGCCAAACTATGTTCTAATGTTTAATAAATCTATCTAATCCTATCCATCTAATACTTTGTTTAGGTAAAGTTGAAGACCTGAATGTTAGTTTCATGATTAAACTATTATACATGTAATTATAAATTAAGACCAAATCGAATCCTAACATGTTGCTACTGGGTGGTTTATTACTGATGGTACCAAACCAGACTCCTCAGATATTTCTGTAAACATTAACAGTTTGGATATAAGATCAAATAAAATCTGGTAGCATGCATGTATGTTGGTGTGTGGTGTGGGGGGGTCATGGGTGTGGGTCATGTGGGGCGTGTTCACACGGGTGCATGGACAATCTTGTTTTCTGAATTATCTCTGGCTGACAAGATAATTAGAGACCTTTGTAAGGAGCTGCACAGGCCCACATCAACAGAGAGCTCTCAATTATTCTGTCCCACCTCGCCGAGGAGCCCGCCGTCCTTTCCACCGCAGGAACAAAGACTGTGGCGCCTCCATCAGCTTAAGAGCAATTACATCAGCAAGCGCTCTTTATTTAACAATCAGTCAGCGTGGACTGAAAGCAACAACTGCTGCTGCGATGAGTGATTAGCATGAATGGCTCCACTTTTGAACATGATTTGACAAACGTTGGAAAACTCAACACTTCTCTGGTTTGACAAGAAGAATAAACAGGCGAATGTTGAACCTGTGGGGCCAACGCTCTACAGAAAGCAGGAGATGATCACAAAATAAGAAGCACAAAGGGAGAATAAGGCAGGAGGTTAACAGAAATGACCACAGGGGGAAACGCCACGTGTGAGGTCATGGGGTACATTCGCTCTCCATTAAGAGGGACCGCAGCTTCTCCCTAAGGCTTGGATTTTGATGGCGTAACCCATCTGTATACAGACCATTTCCCCATCACCCTCACCGCTCCACTGCTGCCCCACAACTGGGGATTCCTGCTTAGCACTGGAATCATGAGGGCTGATGATGGTGGAGGGATTAGGGCTCTTTTGTACGCCTGTCTCTCTCAGTGTCTTTCTCTGGCCTCCTTCTCCAGACTGTGCACCATCTGCAGGCTGCAGCGGCTCTTTTATCCACCTGCTGGTTTGCTCAGAGCTCCCACAGGACGAGGCCTGGAAGGCAGAGGAGCGCTCTATCACTGATCCACTCCGCTGCTCCCTTTAGCTGCATCTGCAATCTATGTATTTAAGTTGGACAAGCACATGATGCACCTGCTTCCGGTGACACAGCAAAATCTCCATTAAAGGCTATTAGAATAACTTTTTTTAAGTAGCTAAAAGGGATTAGAAGAGGTAGCAATGGCAAATAAAAACAATGCACCACATTTAGTAGCAGATAGATGGAGCCTGATGTCTGACAGGTTCAAACCAGAATGGAACAATCTGGGATTAATTTCAGCATCCTGCAGCAGCAGTGAGAGGACCGTCTACCTGGGACTCAGTAGCTGTCGTTCTATGGCTCTTTATCCAGGGTGCCACCGTGTCGGGGGAGGGAGGTTATGAGTTCTGGAAAACACCTTTCAACCTCAAGCATATTATGTATGGCTTAATAGCATGGGCTATTGTTAACCTAATGTAAACAATGTTAGCTTTGCAAAACTGTGACGCCTCGATTCCACTGAACATGGAAGCAGCGCAGAAGCAGCGCAGTTTTCCTTCCAGTTAAACCAGGAGAATTTCAGAGTATTTCTAACTAAGATCAAGGTCTATAGTTAAATACTTGTAGGCTTCAACAAGAACAATAAGCCAGTAAAGTTTAGCCAGCATATCTGCTCCCTTTTTGATCATCTTATCTTGTTTGCCTTGGATCGATAATTTCAGTTATTTTTAAATTCAGTTCTCATTTTGTTTATTATGGCTGTTAATTAACTTAATGAACAGAATTTGTTAGGAAATAAAAGTCCAGAAAATGTGATCCAACATTTTGCACATGTAGCCTTAAAACTCCACCAGATCCATTTTTCTTTGCATAAACTGACTTCCTGCCTGAAGGATCCTCTTTCCTTCAGACTGACATGGAGTCTGTGCAGCGACGGCAGAAACAAAGTCAAGTATCTTAGAAAAGCGGTGAGTTCAGACACATCTGGGACCCAGCGCTTCAGTGGAAGGGGGGGGTAAGAAAACAAAGCTGTTCACTTCATCTGGCTACTGAGGCTAAATTTAACATCCGATTAATGATTCTGAGTTCTAAGTGAAAGAGGAATTAAACTATCAAACACATTACATACAATAATTATTCTGTACTTAACATCTATTTCTGAAAGCACTATTTGACATTTATTAAAACTTATATTTGAAATTATATTCATGTTTTTGGTATCAAAAGAACCACAGAATAGGCCAAGAAAACTACAGAAAAAACACTAGAAAGGTTGAAACTGGAATGCTTACAGTGAACTGATACCGATTCTTTATAATCAAATCAAACTTTATTTATAAAGCGATTTTCCTTCATGCAGCAACGCAAAGTGCTTTAAAATGTAAAAACTGTTTAAAAACAAGTCACATTAAACATATACATTGTCAAGAAGTGGTTGTTTGGTTGGTGGTGAGGCAGAGGCAGAACCAGGTTGTAGTGAAGAATAAGGAAGGTTTTAATAAACACAGAGTCCAAAGCAGAGTTACAGGTGAAGTCCTCAGAACAGGCAGCACGGCAAAA
>JAUZNJ010030931.1:0-14505 GCA_034780135.1 Jordanella pulchra | reverse complement strand
GACCAGAGGGGGGGACATCACAACCAGAGGGGGGGTAAATCCCCCCCATCCCCCCCGGCAAATCGCACCCTGGTTAACAGGAAATAAAAAGCAAAAAGGCAAATGAAAAAGCGACTACCTATCTCCAGTCTGTTGGTTAGTGCTATAGATACTAGTCTCCATCAACAAGTATCTCATCAGGTAACTAAGCAGTAATTTTAGAAAACCCTGTCCTACCATATACTGACTTTAAAAAGGATTTTTCAACTTTTACGTTTTCACATCATGTGATGCAAACAAGGTTTTAAGCATTTTCACTGTGATTTTTGTACTATAGTCCAATTAGAAATCAGTGCATAATTGTGAAGTGGAAAGGAAATGATTCATTTTTATAGAGCTTTTAAAAATAAAAACCATCAAAAGTATGGCATACATCTATGTCGTCTAACTAAACAGCATGATTTACTTAAATGAAATTCAAGTGTTTTGATGTATGTGTATACCATTCTTTCTAAAACACAAGCTTCCTTTTAAATGGTTTAGTTACTTTTGTAGATATAGACACAGATCGTACAGAAGGTTGTTGATGAATATCTTATTCCAGTGGTTTTATGAATTTTGAGATGTGTGAGTGAAGGTTTTAGTATATCAAAACGATCCATACTTGGAGCTTCACTTTCAGCTAACATGTGATCACCTCACCAAGCTGTGACATTTCATCTGCTCTCCTCTATTGACTGAAGCCAAACCTGCATTTCTTAATCAGGTGTATCTATCTTTTTCCAGTGTAGCAGCAGCAGAGTGTTTATTCGGTGTTTATAGATGTGTGCATGGCTCAGAGCCACCTGTGGTCTCCATCAGCTGATCCGATGACCTCTCACGCTGATCAATGCTGCCCCATCTGACCACTTCTATTCCTGGACACCACCCCTGCAGATTCTGACCCCTTCCCCCCTGCATCTCTTTTCCGCTTCCCTCTCTGGCACAGCAGCATGCACAGCCTAGTCTGACGCATTTAAAGAGATACCCTGTAAGAGCACGTACACAGTGGAGGCCTTTGATGCTTTTGTAGCAGAGTGGTCCCATGTGCAGCTGGTATACCTTTCTGTAACAATCCACACTAAAACCCAGTCCTTCTCCCTTACAGGTATTAACAAATGACCAACTCTTTGTGGCAGATTGGGGACTTTTCTGATTTATTTCAGGGTCTCTCTGAGCAAAAAAGCTGAGTGACCCAAAATTTAATGAGAACAGAATATAAAAAGATCCAGTTTGACCCATATCCAGCTGAAATATAGAGTGAGCTCATAAAAAGAAATTTAAAAGTTCATCTCAGTTTCTTCTTGCTCCAGAGTTAAACAGCCATGATTTTAAAAGTTACCGTTCACACAAAAACACACAGATGGACCTTTAAGGGGTCTTCAGAGAGCTGCTCTTTATCTTCAGATCCTTCACTGCAGCTTGCACAACCTGGCATAAGAGAGGAGACAAAGTACAAATCATTAAGTGAAATACATATGATTTAAAAAAAATTCAAATGGGAGAGAAAAAAAAACACAAAACCTAAAATCTTAAAGGTGTTTAGCCTCCAAATACTGATGGTAATGTGAAGACAAGCAGTCATTTGGCATTCAGATGATCTACTCAGCTCAGATTCATATGAGCAGCTGTTCATCAAATATCTCTGACACAAACCAGAGAGGTAAAGTGGAAGTTTTTCATATATCATAGGTGGAGATGGGTTTTTGCTGTTATGATACTGCTTATGCTTAAAGTTGAAAAATAAAAGAACATTGTTCTGAAACTTTAGGTAACTGCAGTGGCGATAGAAGACTGTTTGAGACTGTCTACATGTTTCCTCTGTTGGCATATTCATCATATGGTGTTCTGATGTTTAAAACAGCTTTTTTGCAGCTTGACACACGTTAACATTAAATCAAGAATACTGGGGGATTTATAAAACAACATAAAAAATAAATGCAGACTAAATGATTATGTCTGAAAAAAAAATAAATCAGATGAAATATTCCAAAAGATCCTACGGAGGAGATGAACTAGATTTTCCTAGATTTGGAGCAAAATGTTTATGCTTTGCTGAACTTTGAGCTTTATTGCCACCCAGACATGTAAAAGAATGCACTGTCCTTTATATTTTTGGATGTTTCATATGGCCAGTACATCTGTGTAAAAATATTTAACTGTAATAACAATTTCCCACTGACTATGCAAAGAAGTTGCTTATAATCCATTAATGTATGTCAACAGTTGACCTATGCAGTCAAGTGTGCAATGAGCATCAGTAGTGAGGAAAACATCAAATAAACTGCATTTTGACTATTAGGTCCATGAGGATATTCCCGCAAAATCCCAGAAACATTGAGGGTCGAGAGAGAATAATTGCTTTGTTTAAAGCAACTATAGAGGAAAGGAAAGCTGCAGCGGAGATTAGAACTCAGTGTGATAACTATACACTTTTGATCATTTCAAACATTTGCAGAATGAAACTGAATCACAATTACTTCAAAGACAGATTCCATTAGTAAATTAACTATTTCTAAAAAATAAAGCCTGAAATCCCAAAGGACCATTAAAGATTACATTCACGCAGTAGCAACACCTAATTTTAAAAACTACTTCAGGCATGGATTTGAAACTATTTTAATCCCTAAGAGGTTTGTTGAAATAAAAAATGCAAAACTGCTATTTTTGCAATTACTTTTTGATAACTAAAAAAATATAATAACAGATAGAGTTGACAGCAAACTTAAACTGAAAAAAATTCAACCAAACACTGTATGTGCAGTGCTGTATTCTGCAACTTTCTTATATGGCACTAGACCAAATTAAATAAATATTCCACAGCCTTTCTTGGCTTTCTAAACTGAAAGTATAAACATTATCTGGGATTTTATTTTTAGGCTTCAAGAAGAGTCCCAGGAACTTTAACCTTGCGATTTAAATGAGCTTAAGCCAGGAAACCTATCTGGCTCATTTTATTTCAACTCAACAAAGGTTTTAGTTGACCATCTGAACAGTGTTAATCTAATGTTACAGTGGTAAGATTTTTTTATTTTGAAAAATGAAATCTGAAACTGACTTCTACAATTCTCAATCTTTTGCAGATTAAAACTTTTAATAAACCACTTAGTGATAATTAAACTTGATATTTCTCTCAGATGGCCACATCTCTCACCATTTACTGTGTATCTTTGAATATTCAAAATAGCATTTTTCTATGAAACATTTGGATGTTACTGGTAAATCCAGCAAACTACTGGCTATGAAGCAGTGGATAATTGCTTAAGGCCTCTTAAATAAAGACTTTGTTAACAAAATGCAAATAAATATAACAAATATCTTATTAAATGTATTATGAACGTAATGTGTAAATAGGATTACCATTGTCGAAAAAACTTTCAAGTTACTACAAATGACACTTTAAAGACCAATTCCTCTTCCAATAATGGAGCTCCTCTTAATGACTTGGAAGAGGATGAATCATGTACCTGTGTGACAATTTTATAGCTTTCCATACTGTCTTCATGCTAAGACTCAGAGACATAAATACAAAGAAATACTGACGTCTGAAAAGAGACATCTTTAACTCATAACTTGCATTTAGGTAATTAATTATGAAAATGTGGGAATTTCATCCAGGAAAATTGGCAGATTTTAGTTTCAAATGGCAAATATCATCCCTACAAAGTTTCTGTAGATTGTTCTAGAAAATATAATGGAGCAGGAGAAGGACGCATTTAAAGAGATACTGTCTTTACCAGACAGAAATTAAAACATTTTACAGTCAAGGTTTATATAGGACAGCATAAATACTTAGTCTACCAGTGTTGGCCAAGAACAGCGACCATTTTTCTGCCTCTAATTGTGTCAACCACTGCATGTCTCCTCATTTAATATCATTTAGGCTCTGAAGTAATGTTACATTAAGCACTTTGCTTTGAAAGGCCACCCAAGTTGTTTTCAGTACATTACAGAGGCAATCAGCATTGTCTGGTAAACTATAGGAAAGCAACAGTGAGCAGCAATAGGGACAAAATGCAATCTGAGCATGTGTTAAAAAGGCAAATAAAGAAAGGGAGGAAAGGAGTTGGAAGACGGAGAGCTGTTAACATGTTACAGTCAACCACAGCTCTGGACAACATGCTAAATGGTCAATAAAAGGACCACCTAATAGAGCTGAAATGGGAAGAAAGCCAACATAACAAGAAGCTGACCCAGGATTGGTAATAAAGAGAAACCAAACTAGGGAGACTGATTGTGTCCACAGCAGCCAGAAGGCCTTTAATGTTAACATAACATTACATCATAGATCATAGATATGGACACCTTAGGTCATATACCAGGATTATGAGGAGTTTTATTTATTTTGCTGGTGGCTATATAGTTTTCTTTCAAAATTGTTTGAGCATATAATGATAAATCAAACACTGATAGAAGAACGCAACATTAAGAGAAAGAACTGGTGTACAGTGTTTGTTGTCTTCTCTGCAATAAAGAGTTCAGATTAGACATAAGAAACAGCCAAACTGTTAACAATAAAAAAAGAAACATGCAAACGGTGGCCAAGCACTTGAGCAAATTGCTTGATGCCCTAGTTTTAAACAGACAAACTATAAAGTATAAAACATACAAGTTTATTACTTTATCAACAACAATTGAAGAAATGTAGAAAATTCTGTGGGTCTGCACCTGATCTGACAGAATGCAATACAAATACTGCGGTATACTGTAACATAAAATAAAATACTCTTACATCCCTCTGAAAGTATTGTTCCTTCCTTTCTAGCCACCTTTAATAGACAGTAATCAAGATCATTCAGTGTTCCCTCCTTTTTAATGGTAACTTTTGCTTGCTGTGATACATTTTGACATTGACTCTGTTGTCTATCAAAAGGTTATGGTTGATGAAAGAGAAATGAGGGGGAGCCAACATCTTTCAAGAAAAGCTTTGATTTCTTATGACTAACTCAATTAGAGTTGAGTGCTCTTTCTCTAATAGGCTATTATGGATCTTTTATAATTTGATGGCTGCAGAATCACAGAAATGCACCAATATGTGTCCTATTGACATGTTCGAGGAAGATGCAACGCCAAACACACAAATGGGAATGTCCCAATGAAGCACAGCAATAAAGAGTAAAAAATGAAAAATCTGTTATGTTGGGTACAGTGTGTTTGTGTTTCTTTGCTTCGGCCTTTCTTTGCTGTGCTTCCAGACACACCAGCAGCTTTGTGTCAAGCAATATTGTATCCTTCTTTTGAAAGGAAAGCCTCCAGGTCTTTGAAGGATGAAGGAAGCGGAAATCTACTGAGTTCCAAATTATTGATGCTGTTGCCATGGGTTACCTCTGAAATGAAATAAAAACTCTGGGTAAACAACTGGCAGAGAAGTACAAAGATGCTGGTCCAAAGTGTCCTGACAGACACAGTTTTGAAGATAGTCACTCTGAACTGAAGGACCTCTAAGGTCGAACTTTGCTTTTGCAAATGGTTAATATTTTTTAGGTCTTACCAATACAGACCATTCTGAGCTGAAGTTATGCCAAGTTTGAGAATATACACACATGCCACAGTAGAGATACAAAAATAAAAAATATGTTTTCTTACTTGCCACTTTATACCTACATTATTTGGTAAAATTCTCAATGACATTATAACTTGAAATAGATAAAAACACCTACAGTAAGTCTACATTGTTAATGCTGCAAGGCATTCATATGAACTTAAGTGACATCACATTCTCCTTCATTCACACGAATTCAGCTAATAAAAAAATAAAAAGGTGTCCCCACTATCAGGTGCTTTTGCTCACCTGACATTTTGTTATTTATTTGCCTGGCTAGCAACAGTTATTAGTACAACAGGCAGGTGAAAGGCTCCACTATGTGCTGGTAGTGGATTTCAACTGAACACGGCAAACATGTATTTTATGTAGAGTAATGTAGGCTTTATTTACTTTGGAAAGCCAAACAGCCGCCAGCATCTATGTCCCTCTGTCTAACAGATCATCCAGAGATGCTCCCAGTTCAGGGAGTCCAGGCTGAATGACGGCTGCTTTCCATCTGGGACCCGAAACTATACCCGCTTTAGGGATGGATCACCCAGACAACAGAGGCAAGGTGAGACGGCATTCTGGAGCTCAGAGAGGAGCAGCGCGAAATCAGAAAGTTAATAAAATGAGATATATCCAATATTCTACATATTTCAAGTGAAGGAGATTCTATAATCTCTTTGTAACGTGTTGTTAAGGATAAGTTTGGCACTACATCTACAGAGTTAGAATGTGTAACAGGTAAAACATCTATTTGGGGGGGGGAACGCTGAGCACTACTTTCCCACACAGATGGCTTGAATTAAAAAACACAGCTAACCACTGCCCCACCATACAGCCCTGATTCCAAACCCTAATACAAAAAAATAAATGGTACTGGTAATGACTGCCTGGTGGAAACTGGCTAGTGTGTAATTGATTATAGCTGGTCTGTTCCAAAACTTTAATTTCTACCTAAAAGTCTCTGTACAACTAAAGCTTTCTAGCAGATGCACAAAGATGTTTTGCCTCCAACATACTCAAAATTATAATTGATCCTAATTTTCATCCACCTGGGCAGTGGTTAGATATGCTTCCATAAAATACTCTAACCAGCCAACTAATCACAAGCTGCATCTGTAAACTGTTCTGTGAATATGTGAGGTGGTCTTTGGGGCAGCAAATCAAAGAAGTTCAACAAACACAAACAAGTTTCTAACATCTGGGAATCCTGACGGAACAGTCTTAGTTAGACAAACTGCAAACAAATATTGTTATGAGAAGCCACCTGGTAGTTAGCATGCAGACCATTATCAAACTCTGTTCATGTTGGAATGAATCTTAATGATTCAGTTTTGCTGATACACCATTTCTTCATAACATAAAAGTAATGGCTTTAGTTTGATTTGTTGCTTTCTCTATACTATTTACATGCTGCTCTCATGACTACTTTGTTTATAGATTTTATTAATGCAGATGCTTTAAACGTGCTGCATGTTCATGTTATCCACAGGAAAATCTATTGGGCTCATGCATGCATTGTAAGAATCCAACTGAATGTTTGCTTTTTCCTCAGTTTAGACTTACCTATAAGGCCTCTGGCTTCACTTTATGTCGGAGCCAACTTTAGTGACGAATTACCCTTCGATTTGCCAGAGCTCCCATGAGAATCAACTGTGCAAACAACCACCATAGTACAGTATGTAAAAAACATGCCTGTCCTTATGAGTATCATTTGAACGCTACAGAACAACACATCAACATTTACGAATGAAACTAATCCTAATTGTGTGATTGATTTATTTAATCAAGACTGCATCTGGCATCAAAGTCGACAGATGGGAGAGATGCAGAAAAGATGAGCAGGGCTACGCTTTTCTGTCAGGCCATTATACAGGTAAATGTTGCTGAGAACAGAACAGATGTCTTTCAGTTCCATGATTGACTGTTTTGTTCATTATGTTATCTGAGCTTTGACAGAAACTTAGTTATATGAAAGGGGAACATTCTAGTATTCTAAGCTCCTTATGAGCCAAATCCATCTGAATTGTTGGCCGTAGAAATATCCGAATATGTGCAACCAGTGAGTGT
Source organism: Jordanella pulchra (assembly GCA_034780135.1). NCBI lineage: Eukaryota > Metazoa > Chordata > Actinopteri > Cyprinodontiformes > Cyprinodontidae > Jordanella > Jordanella pulchra. The sequence goes on along the minus strand of JAUZNJ010030931.1, from coordinate 6,887 downwards.
TTTCTCCCCTTTTTCCAACACAAGCTTAAATTTTATTGTGTTGCAGTTATTTAGAATTACTGTTTTTTTGAAAAGGAAAATAACTGTTAGTCATCCAGACAGACTCACTGATTGGCATCAGGTCTGAGTAGATAGTCTGACTGGATGTTGTTACTGGGAGGTTGAGTGGAGGGGGAGACTTCATGTGGCACTAGAAAACAAGGACATCCCATTAGCACTTATAGTAATATCAGATTTATGGGTGACAACAATTAAAATACAGTCTAAATGGAACAATTTCTTGTAATAATTTCAGGTTTCGACTAATGAAACAACTGATGGATAAATTTTAGTGGAGTGTGTATTCGTGATTGTGTGAGAGGTGAAAATGAGAAATGAAGGGAGGAGGAGGGATTTTTAATCTAAATGTTAGGATCTCTTTTAAAGAGACAGATATTTCAGTATATGTCACATAATGCTGCAACAAAATGGCAATGGCAATGTAGTTATGCATGTATGCATGAAATAAAATTACTATTTTTTATATTTACTTATCTTAACCTTGATTAATTCGTCTTGATTCAAATGGTCTAACAGTGACAGGCAATGTCAGTCATTGTGTGCCACTGTCCTGCAGCTTTTGCATGCACCCCTACTTCAGCGAATGGCTGGTTATTGGCCAGGCCTCTGAAAAACTTACTGACATGCCAAAGAGGTAATTTGGACTTTTGTTTCAGGTGTTGGAGGAGGGATGCATGCAAAAGCTCCAGCATAGTGATACTGTACCCTATACACAACAAAAGCCACCAACAACCCAATAGATAGGTCTTAGATTTGCATCTAACTTAGAATATGCTTTGAAGTACAGACCTCCATGCTTTTTAAAAAACATCAGCAATTCAATGACAGAGTGCTTTGGTGCGAGAAGACAAAACTGACAGAGTCCTGGATAAGTGTTGAATCGTCTTCAGAAAAACTAAACAGAAGTCTGGTTGGCTCTAGTTTAAGTTTGTTTTGTGGTTGCCATGACCCAAATGAGAGAGAATTTAGATAAGGTTAACCTGCATCATACATAAAATAAATTCCATGCTACACTCTGTAGGCATAGAAAACCCTGTCTAATGTACTCAAAAGAAACCAAAAGAGAAAGAGAGCCCTGCAATATCCTAAATGGTTCAGTAAGGCAATACAAGTGTTTCTTTTTCCGCTGTATAAACCTCAGTAACTAAGATAGCAAACTTACAGCGATCTTATTTGTCTTTATAAACCTAAGATACAGTATGAGACTTCAGATTCGGTATGTACCTACAACTCATTTGAAAGTAATAAAAGCGATACATAATTCACATTCCTTTAAAAACTGGGATCTTGGGTGTGCAGGTGGCGCAGTGGTTAGCGTGCACGACCCATGTCTGGAGGCCTTAGTCCTCGACGCGGGCGACCCAGGTTCGAATCCGGCTTGTGGTCCTTTCCCGCATGTCTCTCCCCCTCTCTCATACCCCCTTTCCTGTCAGCTTACTGTCAGAAAAACGAGCCACTAGTGCTGTAAAAAGCTCAAAAAAAAAAAAAAAAAAACTGGGATCTTGTTGAGGCTACTCATTATGTAATGTGTGTGATTATTAAAGAGACACTAGACATTAAAATTATGTTTTAGGGTCCAACAACAGTCAGCATCTGGACTTATTAATATACATAAATAAATTTCCATTAAAAGAGAAACCTATGACCTCAGCCTGTCCCAAATACATCAACATGTTCTGGAGAAAGACATACACACCAAACTCCCTGAAGTCAGCACAATTCTTGATGCTGAACTAGCGTCCAAGTTGATTTGCCATGCTGGTCAGGCTTCAAGCATCGTCAAGTGCCCATAACATTAACCCGTGCACGCACACTCACAGGGATGTAAACATTAGCAATATTTTCCCATTTCCTCTGCGGGGCAGGAGGGAGAGCAGTAGATCTCCAGCCCTTCACTGGTAATAATCTCTTTTACACTTTACGCTGCCAAGAAGATGAATCATGGTGAACCGGGTCAATGTGTGTGTGAGAGAGGAGAGATCTCGGAAGTGGCCTTTATGGTCCTCAAGCGTGTGTGTTTATTTGAGGTGAAGACAAAGGCCAAGGTTCTTTTTTTCTAATATTATCAGAGGTGCTGCAGAGCTTTTTTATGCAGATGAACTCACACGGTTTTAGTCATTAGGAAGACACAAGAAATTAGTTGTTTTACAGACTTATATGATACGCAAATGCAAAACATTGAAAAATTTTTTGATTTATATTAAGTATATTTATTTGCACTCTGGCATTTAAAATGTATTGAAACGTTTTATTATAAATGTATATTTTTTTGCAGCAGCATTACAAAACTCAAATAGGTAGAAAAATCTCCAACCATGGAGTACATTTACCTAGTGGCAAAAAAATCCTCCCAATCGGTATTTAAACACACACACACAACCACACACACACAAACACACACGCACAAATAACTACAAATGTTTTTTATCACCATGAACTCATACAAAAAAAGCTCAGTTTTTTTAGATAATTCTACAGCAATAAATCTTATTTAAAAGAATGCCAAAGCAATACAAAGGGCCCCTCTTTCTTAGCTTCAGCCAAATATGTTTTACACAGATATAGTAAAACTAAGCTATACTCTTTTTACTATTTGTATGCTACTACTGTTGCCCTCTATTTTTTGTATTTCACCTCCCCCAAGAATCCTTATTGACAGCTATATTTACAAGTATAAAACTGCATCTTCTCTACAGTTTAGTGAAGAAACATTAACATCAGTTTCTACCAACAATGTATTTACAAGTGGCCACCCTGCAATCTAAGGTGCAATCTGGTTAAATCCATTTAATGTGAGAAAAAAAGTCCAAACATTGTTGTGTAAAAACACCCAAATATTCGCCAAACTCAACCTTAAAGATTTGGCATTTTAGGATCACAGAGTATCCATAAAAAGTATGTTGTAGCTTTTTGTATCTATTCACATCACAAAACAGAATATTTACAGACTTAAAACAAAGCAGGGGTAATAGTTATTGTCACTACAGGAAAAATCTAATTAGAATCCATAAATGCAAAACAGTTATATAAACTCATCTGAATCTACTTGATAAGTCTGACTAATGTGAAGGTCTAGTATTTCAGCTTTTCAAATCTCTGAAGTGATGAAACTGAATCTGTATTCTTGAGTTGGTTTATGCACGATGGCAAAGACACGTCTGATCAGCTCTTTGAAATATTAGATTAAAGCAAAGGGACAACTGAGGAGTCAGCCAAGATAAAAAAAAAAGAACTTGGAGAACATGGGAGGTTTCAGTATCAGGTGTTAGGCCAGCTCTGTGTGACGTAAACAGTGTCTTGACTGATGAAGACATGTCACAGTGACAGAGAAAGATCCTCTGTGCCAAGGCAGCCCTCAAGTGATGCATCCTCTCTAAGCAAACCCGTGACCAACTTTTGGAGAGACAGAAAATGATGAGCAACATCTGGTGACAGGCTGCAAGTCAAACTCAGAGGCCGAGCGTGTTCAAACTTCATGATTCAAAATGACAGCAACAACAAATGTTATGGAAGTTGACATTTTGGGCAAATATTTATGACAGAAACTTGGAGGAAAAGCATCAGTGGGGATGTAGTAGTATCAGTAGGCTACACGCTGCATTCAATATGAATGAGATGGAGGCCTTATCCTTAGATACCTGTATCCTTAACATTCATACATTCTCATTCAGTAGTGACTTTTTCTACACATTATGATTTTCCAAATCACATTGTAATAATTTTTTTATAACTAGAAATTATTTAACTGAAATTGGATTAGACTGTGTTGGACCTACCCACAAAATGACATCAATGTAATAAGCCAGAATTCAGTGTAATCTTAATTTTTTCACAACATCTCCAAAGGAGACGAGTCCTTGTGATGTTATGGGACCACTGACAAAACTCTTCTCCACCACCCATTCTTCCTCTTCCCACCGATGGTTATCCATGTGGAAGCCGATGGCCATGCGTGATGGTTGGACACTTGCTGAACAGCTAAAGCTGCCTACTCTACACCTGGATCCAAGATGAAGGATGGCTTGTTATGCCCAATAACAGCCAAATGTTAAGTCATGATCAGCTGGTTAGTGCATCCAGCATTCATTATTGGGGTGGTTGAGATGCACAGTCAAATCTTTCTTCTTCAGCTTCTACAGAACCACCACAAAACACTGGGCTAACTCCTGTACCAAACCAAGAACCTTCTTGCTGCAAGGCAACAGCCCTACCCACTGCGCCACTGTGTAACCCACCTTATAAAGTTAAATTGGTTATGGTCATTATGTGACATACCTTACTAACATCGCTTAAAGGCAGTAACAGACATAAATAATCCCAAAGAGCTAGACCTAGAGAGACTTTGAGGGATTTCCTCCCCATATATCAAGCTCAAAGTGAGCAGCCCAGAGTGTTGCTGGCAGTGATAACATCAACATCTTGCCTGCTAAAGCCCACAGGCTTCTTACCCAAGAGGAATTATTTGCAATAAATCTAATACTGCCTCTTATCCAGCTAGAGGAAGTGAAAAGGGAACAGACTAATACTGAGATGGCTGTCAGACTCAGACAATTTGTACAACAGACCTTTATGTAATATTTTAGTGGCTGCATTTGGTGTGTGTTGATTTGCACCCAGACCCACAATGTTCATTATTTTGTCCCGCCTCAGATATTGTGTTTTCTTCTGAATATTCCAGTCAGCTGGTAATTGTGGATGTGACGAGGAAGAGCAGCAAATCCGTCATAAAACAATAGGCTATGTAAAATTTCAGCCGACTGAGATTTTATTTGCCAAGTTTTGCAGAGTAAGTATCTGCAAATATTGGACCTTCATGTAGCCTTTAGATCAACTTAAAAACAGCGTGTTAAAAGCTTTATAGAAAGCTTTCCATGACCTAATGCTGCCACCTTAGATGGTTTTGTTCTAAGTCCAGTTAGTTTTAACCTCACACCCCTGTTCTTGATCCAACACCCACTTTGTCTCTGTTACTTCTCATTTCTTGCATAAATTTCTTTCTTTCCTGCCTTTATTTTAAATTTATAGAATATTATAAATTCATTTCTGATATAACAGTGCTATATGTTTTTCTTGGTATTACCAACGTAGCTATTGTCCACCTGTTCCCAATGCGTTTACCATTTCTTTCACTTATTTTGCACCACTTTTCAAATTCAATGAAACAAGACATGCTGATAAGATATGATTTCCTAACAGCGTATCCATGACAATTTGAGCAAATTCACGTGTAAAGATCTTTCACATCAGTTTGAATCCCAAAGAGAGGATGAAGGGTCACTTTGGAACTGAATATCCCCTCCCTGAAGAAAACCTGTGTAACAAATAGAAGAAATTGCTCCAAACTGCTGCTTTAACTCAGGTCCAACCAAGATTCATCACTGTACAGACATTTGACTATTTGGGTAACATTATGTTATAAAAAAGAAAAACTAAAAAAAACAGCCTCTGCAGTTTTAAAAATATAATAAAAGAAATGTCAGCCATGATTGTAGCTAATTTCACTTAACAAATCACACTCTTCTAGCCAGAATAAAAATAAAATCATATCGCTCTGATGCAAATGAGATGCGATGGCATGAGAAATTTACCTGCAGTCTTCACTGTGCTTTCAGTACACTAAGGCTTATGGATGACAAAGCATCACAGGTGGGCATCAGGGAGAAGGTTTAAGGCTGAGGGTCCTTTTAACTGAGACATATGAGTGTAAGAGGGGTGGGTGTGAGTGTGCATAAGAAGTGCTCTTTATCCCACGATCTCAGCCCCAAAAAAGAGAAAGAAAGTAATTAAACTCTATTACTCTTTTGAAAACTACACAATATGAGAAATAAGCAAATTATTTTTTCAGAGGATGAGTGAAGTCACTAACATCAAGGCAAAATAACAACCTTCCTTCTGCATAACAGCTTCTGGTTATTTTGCAGAGGTGTATAGAGCACCCAAAAATGTTACTCCATTAGGAGAAGTTTAGAAAACATTTTGTTTTACGAAAGTAAAAGAAGAAAGTAGTAATCTGACATGTTACTTAAGTAAGAATAAAGACGGGTTTCATAAAATAGCTTCTCAGTTACTGAGTAATTTATGGTGCGCAACATCTGATTTAATGTTAAAATCACCTAATGAGATAGAAATATGGGCAAATTCTAGTAATTCAAAGTTTAAAATAAAACAGACAACTCTGTAATAGTCTGTCTCATTGTAGATGGGTTTTTGATGTAGCACAAAAAGAAGTGTGTTTGAGGCATTGCCTTAAAACAGAAATGCATCCATTTTGGATTCTGTAAATGATGCGAATTAAGCTTCGTAAGACATAACTTCATCATCTGCGTTTTGACAAACTGTTTAGAGCCATGAATAAAGGCATAAGCCTCTCTTCTAAATATTTCAGAGTTAATTGTTAGTGGTATGATGGTAAATGGCCTGTGCTTGCACAATGCTTTATCAAGACTCAAATTAGCTTTACACTACATTCAGTCTGCATTTGTTCTTTTATTAAAAATGAATAAAAATCATAATTGAACATTTCAATTAATTATATTATCCTACCCCAAATGGACAGATGTAGTATGTACACTAAAGAATTCTGAATATGGTGCTACTAGTATTTAAATGTTATAATTAACAATTTGGATCACAAATTAACAATTAATAACTGAATTTACCAGCAAATGTGATTGTTCAAACATCTTGAGTTCTTGGGTTTGTTTAACCAGTATAAAATGTTTATTACCACAATTCGTAAAATGAATTGACAGTTATTCATTTTTAACCACAATGAAAAATCAAGTTAAATGAAAAATGTAACACGTCAGCTGTTAACCCAAAAGGGA
>JAUZNJ010030930.1:0-14506 GCA_034780135.1 Jordanella pulchra | reverse complement strand
TAGTATATAAAGTCATAAGAGTGTGAAAGTTATATATACATTGGGTGGCCAACGATTGAGTGTCCAGAGCCACCTCTGACCCCCATCTAGCCCTGCCCCTGGTCTTGCGTGGAACAGGCTAAAAAGAATTGCATATCAGTGTTTTCAATAACAAGAGTTTTTCAAAAGGCAAAAGGTGATTAGATTATTATAATGATAACATGTGATTAATCTCCCTCTGGCTTTTTGTGATAAATGTGCTAACGTCATTTTGTTGCAACTGAATTTCTTGTGCAACATTAGCTGGAAGCCTTGAAGATATGTTTCCACAACACACCAACACACTGACTAAGCAGCACTGAGAAAACTGAATGTGTGTATTGTACATCCTGGAAAATCTTCAACAACATCCACATACATTGATAATAGTATATCGTGCAGCCATCTGCCCAAGCATCAACTGTAATTATGAAGATTTACATGGCCCTCAATGTGAGCATATCTTAGTATAATCTTCCTTTGAATCTCCATTTGCTCCTTCTAAGGCCTGTCCATGCGTGCTTTTCTGTAGGGAATTTGCCTTTGCTATTAAACCATGTTATTATTATGTTGTTAATCTGCACTATGTTGGTTTAAAGCAGGAAAATACACCATTGCCAGGGTGATGCATAAGCCTCTCTGTAAAATAAATCTTTATTAAGGTAAATGCAAATAAAAATGTAATTAAACAGAATGGAGAGGCCCCTTATGGTGTATTGTATTCCGGACGGACATCATGTGATCCTTTTAGAAAGGTCAAGCAAAAAAATCCTGTAATGATACTGGAGACTTTTAATACAGCTTTCCTCTTCTCTGTGAACAGGTGGCACTGTTGAGAGCTCTTCACACATCTCAGTCCTTGTGAAGCTGTACCTGCAGACAAAGAAGGAAATGTTCAGCACTTCATGACCAGATTATACTGTACCAAAGTATTGTGTGGATGTGACAGTTTTTTTTCTTATGACTTTAGAAAAACAAATCTGAAGGAGTCTTTCTTTCGTGGTTAGTTTTTGGCCCATCTAAAGAAACAAGATTGGGATTGTGACAAAGATCCAGAATCAATAAAAGCAATTTAATTAATAGTTTTAAAAATATTATACATGAATAGTGTCTTTTGTGCTATTTTGTTGGTGTCTCTTTCAGCAATATTTCTTTGTGTTAAAGTAAGTATTCCAAAAGTATTTCATACTTTTGGAATACTTACACATAGTCTAATAATTTTGCAAATTATTAGACTATGTGATTCAATGGCTTACTGCCATATGCTACTTCCTGTTATGATTAACTGAGAATCATGAGCAGCAACAGTAATGGAGAAAGGAGAATGTTTTACAGGTTAATTTTCGGGAATATTACAAACAAAAGCATCAGTCTGTAAGACTCAATTACTGGTTTCTCTGCATTAAAGTTGCCAGATGATAAGCACAAAAACAAAGAAGGAAAGAAAAGCCAAATTCCCACAAGATGTATTTAATGTTACTTTAAAACACAATAAATAACCCTTTTTAGCTTCTCTGACAGAACACAACATCATTAGCTAAATGCTGTCCAAAAACCAACAGGACATCCTTACTGTGTGATGACTAAATAAATTAGCTCTCTTCGAGTTCCTCAACTAAGTACGTTTTACTTGCCTGCTTTGATCTCTGCAGAGCACCTGCATTCGATGTCTCAGGGAAAATCCCTTAAAAGTCCAAGGCATGTTTATGTGGCTGCCACACAGACCAGCTTTCCCATCACTTTATTATCAAGTCTTTTAACTTTGTCTGTTAAAGCCCTGATTGGCTTTCCCAAGCAGTACCAAAGCATAAGCATAAGGGAATACCTAAAGACATAATAATCATTAAACGATTAAAGCAGGAAAGCGGGTATTGAGTCATCTCATGTGTATTCAGAACTCTCCGGAGGCACCTGTGTTTCATCAGGGTGCCATTAGTGTCTAAAAAGATTTGGGGAGCCTTCAAGCATCCTGTTTTTTTTTTTTTTTTGCTTTTTGTTTTTTTTTTACTGTGTGTGTGTGGGTGGGTGGGTGTGTGTGTGCTTTGTGACTGTGCTGGAGGTGGAGGGTAAAGGTTGCAGTCCGTTTCTACTGTTTATGCATGGAAAATGAGGGAGATCGGGCTCACAGCTAAGCTGTTTTGTTTTAATCAGTTTTGCCTGTAATCACAAAAGTCAGAGTTGGCAGGCAATGAGATTGGAGATGGGCCTGATGCGGGTAAATTGACTTCCTGTTTCTTGGTCTCCCTCCTTAGTTTTTTCGCTCTCCTTGAGCTGACTCATAGCCGGGGAGCGGCCATGCATGTGAGTGCAAAGACGAAGGGGAAGTGAGCTCACTGGTGGGCCGGACTTGTCCTCTGTATGCCAAATCAATGCCTGCTAATTAACCACAGAGTGGTCCCTTCCCAACAGCACCCAGCAGGGGATTCGCTCACTACAACCACTCAAGAGAAGGGCGGCTGCATTTTTTTACATCCACTGGGCAAACACATGCAAGTACCCTACTAATTCTTTGACAGTATTTTTTTTCCTTGAGCATCAACATCAATCATGCTTCTGAGGTCCTAGGACCATGTTGCCCATGTTGCCATGACAGCTCTGACAATATGTTGTGTAATGCGTTCCAGATGGATAGGTAAGGCCAAACACGCTACAGTTCACCAGCATCTGGCAGAACAATCATCTATCACCTCCAAAATGCTTTCTTTGGATGCAGTGAGAAAGCGATGATCACGTTTATAACAAGTTGGTTTGATTTCTGCGAATCGAGACCACCACCTTCTCTTGGCTGGCTGTGACTTCTACACTGGCAGGAATGCAGCATGTGGGTTAAGGCTGAGAAGAAGCCAAGCCCACCTGAAAATCCAGGGCAATATCCAGTTTTCTAAATTAAATTGCAGGCAAACAGAGATTATTGCACTTCTCAGAATAGATCTTTAGAAATATTTGTATTGTCACAATAGTAAACACAATATGGTGGTCTGGCTGAAGAGTAGAGGCAAAAATACTGCTGAACACATAGTTTCCAAGAGAAAAGATCCAATAAGGTTTAGGGGTGATTTATGTGGTCAAGAAAATGCAATAATTTACTTTATGCATGGTTCTGTTTGAGTGGAATAAGTCCTCAATAAACTGTTCCAGGCAAATTCCTTTTATCAGCTTTATAGCAACGTGAATCAGTTAAGAGGGAGAAATAAAGCAACCTCAAGTGGAGGAGTTGAAGTATTTTGGGGTCCTGTTCACAAGTGAAGGGACAATGGAGCGGGAGATAGATAGAAGTTTACAGCTTCTATAATGCAGGCACTGCACTGGTCTGTCGCCTATGGAGAGCTGAGTCAAAAGGCAAAATTCTCGAAATCCTACCCTCACCTATGGTCTTGAAATCGTAACCAAAAGAACAAGGTCCCGAAGTGGCAGAAATGAGATTTCTCCACATGGTGGCTGGGCACTTCCCTAGAGATAGGGTGAGGAGCTCTGTCACTCGGGAGAGGCTCAGAGTAGAGCTGCTTCTTCTTCACATCGAGAGGAGACAGCTGAGGTGGATCAGATGCCCCCCGGAAGCTTCTCTGTAGAGGTGATCCAGGCACGTCCCACCAAGAGGAGGCCCAGGCGGCGACCCAGGACACACTGGAAGAACCATGTCTCACGGCTGGCCTGGAAGCACCTTGGGCTTCCTCCAGCAGAGGAAAGTAGTTGGAGGGGAGGGAAGTCTGGGAGTCTCTGCTGAGACTGCTGCCCCAACAACCCAGTACCGGATGAAGCAGGAGAAGATGAGTAAAAGAAAAGTAATTTTTAAAGAACCTCTCCTTTCAGTTTCACTGAGCTTCAGCTATTTGGGGGGGAAAATGAAAAAGACACATGTACATAGATTTTAATTTGGGAATAACTGAAACCATGTTTCCATTTCCCTCTACTTCATATTAAACATTGCTCTGTGTTGCTCTATCACATAAAATTCTATTAAAATACATTAAAGTTTGTGGTTGTAACATGACAAAATGTAAAAGAGTTCATTGGGTTTGTGTTTGGCAAGGCAATGTAATAAAATTAAACTCTAAGAAATAAAAAAAGATGCTGTCACTCTCGTTGTACTAATGGCCTCTTTTATATTTAAGACCACACACTAAGTGACTGAAAATCTGGACCAAACTATTAATTAATAAAGCAGACATAATAATCTGAATCTATATCTAGATATAGATATATAAGGGAAAGACAACCTTTATACTCTAGCTATGAATTATATATTTATATCTCCAATTACTCGAAAGATCCCTCAGAATGCTTTAAAATGGAATAACTGTGTAACTCTCTGATGCAGCACCACTAGAGACATAACTAGTATGTAGGCCCACATGACTACTCCCAATAGTGAGTGCATTTAGTTTTGGATCAGGAGATGTGTCATCAGTTGAGGAATTGCCATAGAATAATATTGATGTAATATGGCTGTCATTATCTTCCTCATTCACAGCAAGAGGGGGAGACCCTCTTACATACACTATCAAATAACCTTAAAGAAAAGTGTAAGTTGCCTTGTCACCTTATCAGCCTCATCAATACGCAGCCCAACTGACACAGCGCAATGATTTTACACATTGTTGAAATTCTGTCTTTGGCTGAACACTTTTTCATTTTAACAGCAGCCTAAATGAAATAAAGGCACATGAATGAACTAATGGCAAAGATAAAGATTTTTCTTCTTATGTTTTCACTGTATTGTTAAGCTCAACTGTTTATTTATTAATAAAAAAAAATGTTCAGTGTTTTTATGCAGTAGTAGAAAGAAGTGCATTGCTGTCTTCTGTCCAATTCAGCAATGATAGAACCAGGCACTGTCAGGACAATCTGTTGCATCGTTTTTGCCTATTGTCACTAAGGATATTTATGATTCATTGTATGTATGATGGTTTTTATGGTAAAGTAAATATTTCAGACAAATGCTAGACTTTGGGGTCATGAGATTGATATGAATCTAAATATTTTTATTTTGTGAAATTCAGTAGATTTTTTACATAGCAATTAAATTATTTCCGATTTTGACATTTGGCAACCACAAGCTTCAATGTACTTTAAGGAGGATTTACATGATAGACTAAGATAGAGTTGTAAACGGTTTTAGGAATGTTGCAAAAAATAATAATACTTGTTATAGTTACTAGTTACCTTTCTAAAAGAAGCAACTAATCCAGATCCTGAACAATCAAAGTAACCTTTTCTAGTCAAAGTAGTTTTATAATCTTAAATGTCAAAGAATTTGGAAAACTTTAACAACAGGACTATGATTAACTGTAAATTTTCTGCTACTCAGTCTTTTGGACATACACCAACATTTTGATCCTGGTTTCACCTGATAGGAGGACCATGATTCCGCAGTGTCTCCAAAATGACTTGCAACAAGACGTAAACAGGAGCTCTTATGGATTTCACAAATCTTTTTTATTGTTATTTTTATTGTGTTTTATATTTTTTATGAGTCTTTCATTCGGGTCAGATTTATGCCGTCTATATCTAATAGTTAGCCCGTCAAAAGCCTTTATTTAACCTTCTGAGCTGTGGATGTATGAATCTGCTCAAGCATGGGTCTCTCACTTGCATTTTTAGTATCTGCTCCTCTGGCCAAAGCTGTCTATTAGTGTAGGTGGATGCACACATTTTGGTAGGTTTTCAGTTGCAGGCTTTTGTATATGAGCAATTCTTCAAAGGTGACTGTCAACTCAGTATTACATTTCTGGAGATAATTTGGTGCAGTGGATTTTATTTAGAGGTGAAGTTGTAAAGTTGACACAGTATAAATGCACGCCACACTTTTCAGTTTAATTCTCTGTACAAGAATAGGGGATCCCCTCCTTTTCTCAGTCATTAATTATTTTGAGTTTATCTGTAAAATATCATCCCAGCAAATTATATTAATGTTTATTGTTCAATTAAATTCAAATCAGTTTATTTATATAGCGCCAATTTGCAACCTGTCATCTCAAGGCAATTTACAGAGACATTTTAATCAGATCACACAGTCGGATTGGTTAAAATTTTTCTTTCTAATGAAAACTCTCTTTTAACAGGAAGAAACCTTCCAGCAGAACCATCTGCAAAGGCCGAGTTGGGTTGAAGGAGACAGAAGCAGATATACAGTAAGAAGCAGAGATACAAAAGGTATGGATTTCATACAAACTGTTCATACTGTCAACTAGCTCTATAGGCAGTCCAATCCAGGAAAGACACAGGTGAGCTCTGAGCCAGTTCCCGTGTCAGAGGATGAAAGAGAACACATACAGTTAGTCACAGTAAGAGAAACGGGATTACACTGAAAAACAGAGCAAGCTCCAACTTCTATAACAAAGGTGTTGATGCCCGCAGGACAGCTAATATTTCAATCTAGGATGAAGTCACAGCTGAACAGGAACACACCAGATGAAACTATTGTGATGGGAAAAATCAGAGAGACCACAAAGTTATAAGCTGAACATGACAAATACTGCAGAATGACCCAATAGAAAAAGAATGAGAAGTGGTCCATATGTGATCCAGCAACCCAAACATAAAGCAGCACAAATACAGAAAATAAATCGGGGTAATCTAGCTATTCTGGATGAGGTACAAGAAAGGTAGAGCCCCAATAGGACCAAGGTAGAGCCAAGGAGAAACGTCCTTTCCGGACTGAAAATCTCCCCCACCGTTTGAAACAAAAGTGAAAAAGTTTAAGGCATGTCAACACTTTTCAGTGTAAAAGCCTCTCCCTTATGGAAACCTTTCACTTTGTCGACCGTTGTATCTCCTTTGTAAGACCCTGCCCAATGTTTCTTAGTTTTACATTGCAGTGTATCTACTCATGTGTGGGCGTCAAATGATTCAGCTTCCAGAGGATTAGGAGGTGATCACATTAAGAAGCATCCGGAAGACACCTTAAGGTTGGGTCTATGCTCGGATTACACCACTAAGGCTATAAGCAAAGTGTCAGAATCTTACAAATAAACTCAAACTATAACCACGCGAAACTTGGGATGGAAACGAGACAGGAAGAGAAAATAGACTGTGACTTCAAGGTCTATTGTATTCACAAGCAGGGGGTTTTGGGGAAATACCCAAATGAACTGATGAGATTGATTTGTCTCAGTCTTTAAGCAAACACACATTTATAAGTGCATTCTTGTACATGAGCAGTTTTCATGTACAGGCTTGTAAGTGCATGCACAGAGCTCTAGAGGATTTACTTTTCCTGGCACAACTATTATACTAATACTTTTATAAATTAAGGAGGAAAAAAGGGCATATAGCCTGTTGCCAGTGGCTTTTGCAACTCTTCTCTCATGCAGAGTGAACATTTAGGTTGGGGAATATGAGTTCACAGTGTTATGCTATAAATGTCCACCATGTAGGCAAACCAGAGGTTTTTTTTCTGCAGAATTATGCTGTTTCCCTTGCTGAGCTGTGCAAAGACAGCACAGAAGCAGTCAGAACATTTATAAATGAGCTGGTTACAGAACCTTACAAATATATTTATACCCTCTAATCATTGCCTCTTTTTACATACTTGCAACCACTGCTGAGCAGGGAAATTACAAATGGTTTATTAACATTTCATAGATCAAATTATCGCATTTGGATTTTCCCCTCCATAACAATAGAATCTAGTGCAACCAAGTGGCTGCAGAAGATGCATAACTTAGTTTTTTTTATTGTTCTTTTTTTTTTCAAGTTTAATTTGAATTTGCATTTACCTCCTTTTAAACCACCTGTATACCTTGAAAATAAATCCAAGAAAACCAGCTGGGACCACAAATACAGCAGACTGGTTATAGATGAAGTTGTGGAGTGGTTTGCAGCAGAGGTAGATGATAAGGCAATATCCAAAACTATAAACATCTAATGAGGCACTGTTCCATCATCCATCATTTTGCAATTGACAGAGTATTGCAAGACTCAAAATCTATTAATACATGAACGTTCCCCCAAATGCCCATCGCCCAAAGATAGCAATATTCTGGGAAGCAGCCAATGCAATCGCGGTAGATCTGATTATAATATTTGGTATGGCATGCTCTGTCAGATTGGCCTACATAGATATGATTGAAAGCTGACACCCCACCATCTCCACTGTGGTGGGAGCATCTTTCTGTGGGGATGCTCTTTTCAGTATGGACAACTAAAGAGAGGGTAATTATCAAAGAAAATCTGCTGCAAAACATCAGAGGCTCAGGCAGATGTTAGTCTTCCAAGAGGACAGCAATCACAAACATACTGCCAGACTCACAATAAATTGGTTTAGGTCAAATTAAATCTATGTGCTAAAATGTCCCATTTAAAGATGAGTCCTAAATTAAGGCAAGCTATTGCGGCAGTATTTAAGAATTACAGTTTTACAAATTCACTTCACCTAATCTGACTGAGCTTCTCCAAAGAATTGTGGGGATTAATCTGAGCCTATATATCAGAATGCACTGTTACACATGTAGATTATTATTTGTAAGAAAACCAGATTTTGTTATTCTCCTTTTCCACAATGCTGTAATATTTTCATCTCACACAAAAGAATCCGAGTAAAATCCATTAATGTTTGCGGTTGAAGAAACTGGCAAAATGTCAAAAGGTTCAGAGAGAAAGAATACTTCTGCAAGGCACAGTAAATCCCCTGATTAGTTAAAATAACAATGTTGTCTTGTAAATACTCAGATCAGTAATTCTTGCAAAGACAAATATCTTTTGCCTTGATAAGGGAAGGCTGTATAGAAATGCAGAGCAGAGATTGCAAATGAAAGCATCCTGCTGAGGATACAATTCTGTTTTCAGAAAATAAACTAAGTTGTTTTTATAAAGGACCCACTCTTTACTAAGGCGTGTACATACAGTGAAGCTTTTACTCTGCTTACAATATTGTTCCAGAACAGCTGGCAGGCTACAACGCACACCTGGGTAAACATACTATCCTCTATCTCTTCTAGAGTTTGCTCTCTGTCTCTGTGTGCAACAAATGAAGATAGGCAACTGTTGCAAGGAGGGCTTCATTTTCAATTTTTCATTCTGCTCATTGTCAGGCTCACAAGGCTTGGCTTCAGCAGCAAATTAATCTAACTTTACCGTGCACTGTCCGCCTAGGCATGAGAGGGACGCTACGAAAAAAATGGCCCACCCAAAATCCCTCAAAATCCTCCCTGTGCAGCGCAAGCAGGACTCACAGCAGCGTGATTACCTCAGGAGGCTGACGTGGCCCAGCCCCGCCGCTCCAGACTGGAGGGCTCATTTACAGCTAGTGCTTTGATTGTATCAGATATGGTGATGTCAGCCCACACTGCTACTAACAGATCTATGTCATTCTCTCCCTACTCCATAACTCCTTTTATCACTACAGTCAATAGATTAATCCATTGCTCACCATTCTATGCTGCTTATTTTTTTACTTATATGTTAAAACCAGGGTATAAGCTTATTAATGCAACACCTGGCAATTATTTAAAATGTTTCCATTTTTTGACATAAATCTTCCCAAAAACTCTTAATATTTGCATTAATTTTAAATGCCAGACCAACATATGATGTTCTTTGTAAATATTTTCTCAACCGAGCTCCCCATCTCTGCTCCTCCAGAGTTACTTGTAGCTTCTTTGCTGGATTTTCTTGAGGGGATTTTTAAATTTTCAGCTTCTTTTCATCAATGAAAAGGTATTGCTTCATCAAGAAGTCCTGTTTGTAAGCCATGTTAGAGGACACAGTACACTTCTGGTCCATCAGGACTAAAAAGCCTAAAATATTAGGACAAAAATATTTTTAAAAAATTAAAAATATTGAGTGGTGAAAAACTAACATTGCAAATATTTTTGAAAGAAAAGAAGAAATACACCACACAGTCTTTGTTCAAAAGGAATGTGAAGAAGATATTGCTTCTTTAATCCCACCCCTTCCCTGCACAAAATTAAAATTAATCTCTATAGAGCTATTATTATATAATGCTATCAATGATGTCCTGAACAATACATGGCAATATTAATAATAGGTCTGTTAATTTTTAATTATAATAATAGCAATCATTATCATTACCCTACTACCGGTATTATTAAATATTGATACCATGGTACCAGTGTCATGCTTTTGGAAGTTATTTTCAAGCTCAAACAGAGAGACCAGTTGGAAATGCAGTCAAATATAGGACAAAAATGCAAAAAAACGTTGGTGTTTCAAAATACTTTCAGATCAGGCTATTTGTTTATTTTCCAGTATATGCATGAGGCCAGAGCTACAATGGAACTGGCTAGATCAAAGCATAATTGAATTTCAGAATGACCCAGTCAAAGTCCAGGCCGAAACCACTTCAACATCAGTGGTTCACATCCAGTTTTCAAATTTCTCTCACTTTCTATCCACTTCACATTTCCGCACCTAGTCTGTCGTACAACAGATTTAAAAACATTTAATGTTTAACCAAATCAAATGTGAAAACAAAATGAGAGATATTAATACTTACGCTTGATATTATAGTCTAGTGATCCATTTAACTGCATAGAAAAGGCTGTGTCTTTATTCACCTTCTCTCAGTTCCTTCAAGAGCTTTCAGATACTGATGACTTAACCCTTCGCCTGTAAAAAAAAAAAAAAAATCACTAAAGAATATACCACTGAAACAAAGGCTGTACTGGTGTCCTTGTTCCTCCAGTGAACGAGGGCCTGGCTAGGTTTCTGTCACTGGGATTTAGTGGTTGTGGTAAAGTTTTTTGGGTCCAATATAATTTTGTATCCAATCAGAATGTCTGTGCTGACCCTTCTCCGTCTGTTGTTCCCCTCACCATTCCCTTAGAATTGGGAATTCCGTGTAAGGGGTTTGTGGAGCTCACCATTATTTATTTATGAGTGTTTAAATGCCACAGCACCCTGGCAAGAACTTTAATGGAGGTGAGACACTCCCATGTCGCTCTACTCCCCTCAGTAAAGTTTTATAGCGTCCAACCACACTCTCCTTAGAGGCTAGGGGAAAGTGACGCTATACCCAAGGAATATGCAGCTATCGCCTGGTATTTCAATGAAACCAAATTGAAGGTTTCAAGGGATCTCAAAATCATGAAAAGTGCAATCTGTTAAGCTTGGGAAGTTCAGTTTAGGCAACTGGACGTGAGGTTTTCTAGAGGACGTTTCACCTCTCATCCAGGAAGCTTCCTCAGTTCTAACTGAAGAAAACAAAGATAAATATACTGTAGGTGTGACCAAATATTAGGGGAAACTGAACGTTTCAAGCTTGACCATGACCTGGATGACTGAAAACCTTTACAGATATGAAATCTTTTATCTTTGCTTCCTTAAGACTGCTTTAAATACTGTATCTCTGTGGTTTGATATCACACCTTTAAAACAAAAGTAATAGAGTTTAATACAATCTAAAGGGAAATGTTGCACCAAATTTAATGCCACCCTGTCTGCTTGTGCCAGTCAGCCCACAAGGCACTTGTATCTGTCAGGCTTCACCACCACTGCGACTAATGGACTAGTAGTGTTTTTTTCCACGTCGATTCTCCCTGTAAAGCAAGCCCCCTCTGTCAGCCCACCCTCCTTTGCCTCATCTGGCCTTGATGAGATCCAGACTTTGTGTGGAAGCATATTAAAGTGGCTCAACAGTGTCAGCAGGAGAGCTAAATGGAAGGTAGTGAAATCTTTTGAACCTCTGTTACATTATAACAGTTCTAAACACATCCAGCTGGGTCCAAAGTTCAGGGAAGACATAAAAGCACTGCTGCATGTTAGCTTGGAGGATGATAATAACTGAGCACCACTAAAACTACTAAGACAGTCCACAATCAAAGGGCCCAGAGGAACGACTCCCCACTCCTCTTACTGGCTGCTAATGGCCTGTGTGCTTCAGATACAACCTGTCTGAGAGTTGTTATATCTCCTATAAGACTTACTCCATGCACTGTAAAGTGAAGGAGCCTTTTCTCTCTTGGTGATTAAACTCCATTAACTCTGGCTCAATTAAAATACAAAAGAGTTGTAGGGGTAGTAATTAGGACATGCAAGTCTGGTGGGTCACCCTCAAAGTAAGCCTGAATCGGTTGATCTTACCGGGAGGCTGGCCATGTCGTGACTCTGCAGCTGCCAGATGTCTTTGTGAACCTGTTTTACAGGAGCCAAAATGCTGACACAGATAATATTGCTGATACAGGAGAGAGGTTTGACAGACATGGCAGAGCACGGTCATTCAACATGCATGTGTGTGTTCCTTTAACTCTGTGATTGCTGTGGGCTCCTCCGTGGCGATCGAACCACACAGGATAAATAT
Organism: Jordanella pulchra; assembly: GCA_034780135.1. NCBI lineage: Eukaryota > Metazoa > Chordata > Actinopteri > Cyprinodontiformes > Cyprinodontidae > Jordanella > Jordanella pulchra. The sequence goes on along the minus strand of JAUZNJ010030930.1, from coordinate 2,229 downwards.
GAGCTTGTGGTGAAGCTGCGGCGCCCCAGGAATGCTTACATGTGGTAGAGCGGCTCTCACCACCGCTGACAAGAGAGTTAGATGGCTTTTGGTCATTCAGATTCCTGACGGGTAGAGCTGTGTATGAAGCTATTCTACTTAAAGACTCAGTCGGCAGATGCCAGTTTCTTTTCTGGCTCAAGTTTCCCACTGGAGCGTGTTATTTGTTTATTCCGTACACAGCCGTTGTTTACTGGTTTGACTGATCTTGGTCTCGTCCAAAAATGCACTTAATCACCGGTTAGCAGCATCTGAAACAAACATGAAATGACACAGCCAACAGCAACATTTTCCAGATCAAATGGAATTCTATGGATGTCTTTCCTTATTTATTTATACAACTGAGAAATGCTCTCACAGCCTCAACAAGCTTTTCAACCTCAGCTGGGATCCCTGTCAGAGGTGGCCAAAGAACACAGCTCTTTCTCAAATCTTTGGAAGATGTCAGCTAAAATAATAGATACAATTATATACCTCTAAGAGCATTCATCAATAAGAGAGTCAAACCAAGATCAGGTGAGACTAATAACACATAAACCAACATTTTCCATGGGCTTTGTACCTTTTTAGCTCTTTTGGATTTTGACTTTTTTCACTTTCTCGAGTCAAAAGTGCAGAACCTTTCTCTGTCATGAATATGCAAATACTAAGTTCTGTGTCCTTCAGCCTATGAAGGTTGAGTGTTCTACTTTTCTCACCATTGTAAAATTTTCATTATATTCCCCATATAGGAATGTACTTATACAATTTATCCAATAGATTGAAGATTACAAAAACATACGCCAATCTAACCTGTTGTCTTTGATGGTAGATGTAGTCAATAGATGCAGATTCAAGAAAATAGGGAACTTTACTTTTAAAAAGTAACTAGTTATAATTACTAGTTACATCTCCAATAAAGTAACTGAGTTAGTTGGTCAGTTGCTGTACCATTAAACTAGTTACTAGAAGAATTAACTATGCTGTTGGTTTTCATAATCTAAAATGTCATTAAATTCAGATCCTGTTATCGAAACTAACAATACAAATATAAGTCACTGAAATGACTACACATCTGAAAACATTGTATATTCATCTGCTCTATTTTGTTTTGTTTAATTAAACAAGTTTGTTGTAATTTGATTATGTAAATGACAATGTTTTTTGCATTTAATTGAAGAACAATTAAGCAAACTAGATGGTTTTAAACTGATGTAGCTGACAAATAAAGCTTTTACAGCAAATAAACAAAAATCAAATATATTCTGCCAAAGAATTAAATAGAGTTTACACTATTCCAAAATAAAAACTGCAGAACTGTATAGTCCCAGTATTTCTGTGTAGGAAAAAAAAACACTAAACCATGCAAATTATTTTAGTATAACACTGAGAAAGTGGAGCAGTATTTGTTTATTAAGGCAGCCATCTTTAAGACAATGATGATGATAGTGAGATTATGTGAGGAGCTTCTTTAGAATAGAGATGCTTCTAATCCACATATATAAAGTCTTTGTTCCTGCACATAATGAGCAAATCACAGCTACATTTAGCCTTTGACTTCAGCAAGCCTTTTTCCTCAGGAAAGCTGTCAGTGAATCAATGGCTATGCTGCATCATCTCTCCTCTCAGTCTGTGTTTGAAGCATGCTGAAACATCCCCTACATTACAGTGCCCTGTTCATCCGTGCACTGACTGTAATAAAAATATCTCCCCGCAGCAGGGAGTGTACTTGTAAAAAGTTGCTTTGATTGATCAAGTTGCAGTAAGCCATTGCATTAGATTGCAAGTAACGTAATGACATCACTAAAATGTAAAAAAACAGTTAGTTAAATTGCTTTTGAATGAAGAACTAATGCAGTTAATATGGCCGTGATAACTCTGTTACTCCGGACACTGATGGTAAACCAAGCTGCACTTGTAGACAGCTAGATTCTCCATCTGGTATACCTTAAATGCTATAACATGAAAAGAAGATAAAGGTATATATATATCTATATATATATATAGATATATATATATAGATATATACAGTTGTGGTCAAAAGTTTACATACACTTGTAAAAAACGAATAATAGGTTCATGCAAGAAAACCATCACATTTAGCAGAACTGCACCAATTCTGTCAAGAAGAGTGGTGGATGGCTACCAAAAGCGCCTAGTTGCCGTGAAAATGGCCAAGGGACATGTAACCAAATACTAATGTTGCTGTAT